>JANZXR010122285.1:0-35829 GCA_027575705.1 Erythroxylum echinodendron
ACAAATATTCGTTTGAGGATGAATGATATATATATATATATATATATATATCATTCATCCTCAAACGAATATTTGTTTTACAAGGCAAAAAAAAAAATATATATATATAAATTGCACATGATTATGATTTCTGTTAAGTTTACGTTGCGTGTGATGATCAAACGATGTTGAGCTTTTGAGAAGCATTTGAGGTTTACGTTTGGGTATTTCTAACGTGAGATTTGAATGAATGAGAGCGGTTGAGAGGATTGATGGTTGCATTAAATAAGGTAGACGCAAAGGAAAATTACAGAGGAAGAAGTATCGTCTGTGCTGACATTACAACACAGAGGCAAGGGAAATTTGGAAGGAGAAGTATCATCTATACTGACGTCAGAACACAGAGGAAAGGATGAATAAAGAGTAGAAGTATCGTCTGTGTTAACATCACATCACAGAGGCAAGGGAAATTTAGAAGGAGAAGTATCGTTTATGATGATGTTAGAATATAGAGAAAAGGATGAATAAAGAATAGAAGTATCATCTGTGATAACGACAAAACACAAAGGAAAGGATGAATAAAGAGTAGAAGTATCGTTTGTGCTGATGTCACAATACAGAGGCAAGGGAAATTTAGAAAGAGAAGTATCGTCAGTGTTGACGTCAGAACACAGAGAAAAGGATGAATAAAAAGTAGAAGTATCGTCTGAGCTAACGTCAGAACACAGAGGAAAGGATGAATAAAGAGTAGAAGTATCATCTGCGATGACGTCAGAACACAGAGGGCACGTCATCACATAGAAGATAAAACACAGAGGATAGACCATGGACGATAAGTAGTCAACACGGAAGATAAAATTCAACTACAGAAGATAGAACACAGACCATAGGCCAACCATAGAGGATAATGAGAAGGAATTAAGAAGTTATATTAGTTGAAGAATATCGTCTATGTTACTGTACAAAGATTCATCTATGTTACTGTACAAAGATTCGTCTGTGTTACTGTACACAGATTCCTCTGTGTTACTGTTCACAGACTCCTCTGTGTTACTGTTCACGGAATTCTTCTGTGTTACTGTTCATAGACGTTGTCTGTGTTATTATTCATGGACTTCTTTTGTGTTACTGTTCATAGACTTCGTCTGTGTTACTATTCACTAACTTCTTCTGTGTTACTGTTCATGGTTTATCTTCTGCCCTATTTTTAACCCTTCAGAAGATACAAGTGGTCTTTGAGGTCTTCATGAAAGTTATAGCTCTTGAAGTCCTCTATCAAACTATTTAAAGAAACCCTAAATTTGATGCCTATAGAAAAAGTTATGCCTATAGCCCCAAAGCAGGTACATGTGTAAAATGGTGGACTCACCAACACTATCCCTTGAGGTATTCGGGTTAAAATGGAGCATTGGACAAGTCGACTATTTGAAGAGCAGAGATGAGCTTAGAAAGGGGAGTTTTGAATACAAGTATAGTTGATGAATGTATATTATCTGAATGCGATCATCGGACTCCAGAAACGGGGTCCGACGTCGTATGGTATCAGAGAGAGCATGAAAGTTAGACTCCAAAAATGGGGTCTGATAGGAGGAGTGGCCACTTGTCATACTAAGATTCAAACCATATGTCTCACACTTCAACTACCAATTGTCATTCCATAACTAGGAAATTTTTCATTTAATCACTAGGCCATGTGTCATTCAACTATACCACCATTTGTCACTCATTGATTCAAGCCATCTATCACTCTATTATTAATGCCACATGTCACCATTTCATAGGCCCAATCAACCTAAATTCCCATGTATCATTTTATCTTGTCCTTTAACATTTTTCTTAGACTAGATGCACATATCACCTCTTCAACTACTCAATTGTAACAATAAATTCCCAATTCAGAAATTTCAATCCATCCAAAACAAAATTCAATCAACACACAGCAATCACATTCTAATTATTTAAAATCTTTCATACCTCAAAATGAGTCAATTGAGTTCATATACTATCTTTGTAATGTGTGTAAAATACAATTCGTGTATGAATGCTAATGTTATGCATGAATCTGCAATACTTGATCTAGGGTTCTAATCCTAAACATGTTCCAAAAACTGGATATTACAATTCTCCCCCTTAAGAAATTTTGTCGTCTAAATTCTTACCTAATTGGTCAAATAAATAGGGGTATTGTCTCCTCATATTCTCTTCGGCTTCCTATGTAGCCTCTTCTCTCGAATGATTTTTCCAAAGGACTTTCACAAATGGAATCACTCGGTTTCTCAACTGCTTATTCTGATAGCCAATTATCTTTACAGGTTCCTTAACATAACTCATATTACTTCCAATTTCAACTTACTGAGCTGATAACATATGCATCGGATCAGATCGATATCTCCTGAGCATACTCACATGAAATATGTTGTGTATCTGAGCCATTTCAGTAGGTAGTGCTAACTTATAGGCCAATGGTCCAACTCTCTCTATAAACTCATATGGAACAATGTATCTAGGGCTAAGCTTACCCTTTTTACCGAACCTTAGCACTCCTCGCCAAGGCAATAATCTCAAAAACACCTTATCTCCCACTTGGTACTCTATATCTCTCCTGTGCTAATCCACATAAATCTTCTTCTGTCTATCTTGTGTTACTTTAATTCTACTTCGAATCAATTTCACTTTATCAACATTATCTTGGATCAGTTCTGGGCCTTCAATAATCCTTAAACCCTCTTCATCCCAATACAGAAGCTAATGACACTTTCTGTCATATAACGCCTTATACGGTGCCGTACTGATACTACTATGATGCTGATTGTTATAAGCAAATTCAATTAGAGCTACATACTGATCCTACGCTCCTTGAAACTCTAAAACACAAGCTCTAAGTATATCCTTAATAGTCTTAATCGTCCTTTAACTTTGTCCGTCTGCCTAAGGATGAAATGCAGTACTGAAATTCAACTTCGTATCCAAAGCTATCTCTAAACTACCCCAAAATCTAGAGGTAAATATAAGATCTCTGTCAGGTACAATATACACTGGAACCCTATATAACCTCACTACCTCATTCACATATCTCCCAGCTAACTGATCTAGTGAATTATTCTCTCTCATTGGCAAGAAATGTGCTAACTTGGTCAATCTATCAATAATGACCCATATGGCGTCATGTTGCCTTGGGGTCCTTGGCAAACCCATAATAAATTCCATAGTAATCCTCTCCCATTTTCACTCCAGAATAGGCAAGGACTATAACTTACCAGTTGGAGCCTGATGCTCTACCTTAATCTATTGGCAAGTTAAACACTCGGCCACATATTCAGCCACTTGCTTTTTCATACTTGGCCATCAGAAATGTTGTTTTAGCATATTATACATCTTAGTAGTATCAGTATGCATAGTATAAGCTACCATATTTGCTTCCTCTAGAATATCTTTCCTTAAATCATCCACATCAGGAACATACAATCTCTGCTTCAACCATAATGCATCATCTCTCAATTCAAATTCATAACTCAGATTTACCTTCAATTTCTCGATTAACTTCACCAATTCAGGATCTTTTCTTTGAAATTTTCTTATTATGTCATATACTATAGGCCTTAACTTCAATGTAGTTATCAATGCCTCATTTTGCTCCAATTTCAACTCAACATTCAATGCTCTCAATTGAACTAGGTAAGGCAACCTTGATAGTTCTACTTGAGCACATTGTTATTGGATTTCCGATTTAAAGCATCAGCTACCACTTTTGCTTTACCAGGATGATACGTAATTGTACAATCATTGTCCTTTAATAATTCTGTCCATCTCTTCTGTCTCATGTTCAACTCTTTCTGACGCAATAGACATTTCAAACTTTTATGATCAGTGAATACCTCAAAAGTTTCACTATACAGATAGTGTCTCCAAATTTTCAAAGCAAATACTACTACCATAAGTTCTAAATCATGTACCAGATAATTAAACTGATGAGACCTCAACTGTCTCAATGCATATGCTATTACTCTAGCACACTGCATCAGTACAAATCCTAACCCCTGGTGCAAAGAATCACTATACATAACATAACCTTCAGATCCAGATGGAATAACTAACATTGGCGCTGTAGTTAACTGGTGCTTAAGCTCCTCAAAGCTTCTCCAACATTCATCATTCCATATGAAAGGCACACTCTTTCTTAGAAGTTTTATCAAAGGGGATGAAATCAAAGAAAACCCCTCAACAAACCTTTTGTAATGACTGGATAATCCTAGGAAACTTCGGATCTCAGTCACATTTCTTGGAGCTTCCCACTTCATCACTGCCTCTACTTTATTTGGATCAACCTGTATGCCCTGTCCAGACACTATGTAACCTAAGAATACTACTTGATCAACCCAAAATTCACACTTACTGAGTTAGGAATATAATTGTTTCTCCCTTATTAGTCGTATAACCAACCTCAAATGGTCAAATTGCTCCTCTCTACACTTTGAATACACCAAGATATCATTAATAAACACCATCATGAAATGATCTAAATAAGGTTGGAATACCTTATTCATCAAAGTCACAAATGCAGCTAGGGAATTTGTTAACCCAAACGGCATCATTAAAAACTCAAAGTGCCTATATCTTGCTCTAAATGCACACTTCGATACATCAACCTTAGCTATCTTCAACTAATAGTACCCTAATCTCAAATCTAGTTTAGTGAACACTTGAAATCCCTGTAATTGATCAAGCAAATTGTCTATCCTCAGTAGAGGATACTTGTTCTTCATTGTCACTCGATTCAACTATTTATAATCAATACATAACGTCAAAGTTCCATCCTTTTTATTTATAAAGAAAACTGGAGCTCTCCAAGGTGACACACTGGGCCTGGTAAAACCCTTGTCCAATAACTCTTATAACTGGGTCTTCAGTTCCTTCAGTTCTATAGATGCCATCCTATATAAAGGAATTGATATAGGAGTGGCACCTGGAACAAGGTCAATGGTAAACTTTGCTTCCCTTTCTAGGGGTAAACCTGGTAATCCTACTGGAAACACATCCAGGAAATCCTTAACAACAGGAGCATCCTAAATGGTCTGTTCATTATAGGTATTAACTATGTCGGCCAGATAAGCCTCACATCCACCCCTGATCAGTCTCAAAGCATTTATGAATGAAATTAATCTAGCTGAAACTGCTTGACTAACTCTTTAAAACACTAGCATCTGCTGATTAGGAGAATCAATAAGGACTTCCTTGGTATAGCAGTTCATCACAGCCCTATCAATAGTGAGTCAATCCATGCCTCGAATAATATCTATTTCTTTTAATTGTAATACAATCAAATCATCTTCTAACTCTGCCTGATCAACCTGAATCATACGCCTTTTACAAACTTCACCAATTACTATAGTACTACCTATCGATGTACTCATCTTGAATCCATATTTCAACATCACTCTCTCACAATGCAGACTAGATGCCAGATGCGGTGCGATAAATGAATATGTAGCCTGGATCTATCAATACAAATGCTTCAAAATTAAAAACATTCAACACATCTGCTACCATATCTGGGGAGTTTTGGGCCTCCTGTCTGGTGATGGCATAGACCCTAGCCTGAGATTGCAGCTAGTTAATCCGCACCTTAGTCCTGACACTAAGCCCTGTTGATTGTGTTCGACCTCTATCTCTGCCTCTCTGTACTATTCCAGTAGCTCTGCTCTGTTGGACCATTGTCTCAGTCACTGTTCCTCTTCTCATTCCAGACTATAGACCTAAAATCTAGGGACAATCTCGATTCTGATGCTCAACAGAGCCACAACGAAACAAGCTCTCGATAACCTCCAACACTCTTTACCATGCTTCTTGCCATAGTTTTCACAATTAGGCATCTGTTGGGATTGCCCTCCTGACATTTGTCCTCTACCTTTACCAGTTTGAACAAATCCACCTCTCGATCGAAATACTGATTATCTCAATTTAGTTTAGGATCGAAACAATCTATTTTGGCATTTACTAAAACTCCTACCAGAATTAACCTAAGATTCAACTTGTCTCTTCATTTTAGACTCTTATCTGTACTCCTTCTAACCATCTTTCAAAAACTTTTTAGTTCTACCAGAGGCTGCTCGTAGTTCTGTAAAGCTACCCAAATTAGAAATGGCTAGCCTCGTTCGAATTTCCATGTTCAACACATCTTTAAACCTCCTACACCTCTTACATTTATCTTTTTCAGTAGGAATTAAGGCAGTTGCATACACCATCAGCTTATTAAATCTTATCTCATACTCTGCCACTGTGGTACTGCCTTGCTTCAGATCCAAAATTTTTTTCATCTTTCTGTCAAGATAAATCTTCGACATGTAATTCTCTTTAAACACTTTTAGAAAATCTTCCCAGGTCAAACTACAAGGTCTGGTGGCATTGCCTGGAACAGTCTTCCACCACTAATATACTAGACCTTGCAGTAGTGAGACCTCATAATGAAATCTTTCATCTGACTCACAATCTATTTGATCAAATCTCTTTCAGTCCTTTCTAACCATCCTTCAGCCTCAGTAGGGTCTGTACCTCTATAGAAGTCTAGAGCCCCCTGCTTTCTAAGCTTATCGTATCTCCTTTCTTTCCTCTCCGAAATTCTCAGAGGCATTTGTACAAACTCAGGTATAGAAGACTCTCTATTAGATCCTACAGACTCTATGTCAGCTGACTCTCTAACTTGATCTTTTATAGCAAATGACCTATAACAAAAACAATTGTGATCACTATATGAAACTCTCACTATATAACGTGTCTAATTGTTCATATATGTCCCAATAGATGCCAAACCATGCTCTGATACTAACAATGTAACATCCCACTACCATAGAGTATATACTCAAACATCAAGAGGACATTCAAGTACATATCCTATGATAGTGACACGTTAGAGAAGTTATATTCACTTATATGGCATCATACAGAATAGCACAATACTAAAAAAAACTCAACTCCTCATTTCCTTTACTAATATAATTTACAATGTAGTCACATAAACAAATATTTAAATTACCAAAACATCAACTTTTTATACAAAAGTTCTACATGACATATGAAAACTACATAAAAACATTCCACTACTTCTCAGATGTCAGCTGACAGACCTTTGAGCCATTTCTTAATCCAAAACATTCTTCTAGAGTATCTTAGGAACTAAGTCTCCTCTCTCGTACCTGAAAAGCCATGTTGTCATTTTAATGTGTTTGTGAACTTGGTGAGTGAACTATCATTGATGTGCTCACTCAAATCGAAACACATAATCTCAAGTATATAACTGAATTCAACAAGTATATCATATTATCCAATTTTGTATATCACATCAATCAGAATCAAATCCCATATATCACATCATATTCCAATAAGTTCATTATGAACTACGCACATTTCATATAATCATTTCAGAACATTCCAATCATTCATTTCATCAACATATACACTACATTGAACATTATCATATCAACTCAATTTAGTCATTCTTTACAATCATTCACATGATACATATATATATATATACACAAATGTATATGAGACTCTATTTTCATTTTTATTTTTTGTGACTGCGCTTATTTAACTACCCGTATCTATTGTAGATACCAGACTCATTTTATATACTGTCCCGTACCTATTGTAGATACTGGGCTCATTGATAACTGAGCATGTGGCTCTTTGTATACATTTATAAGCTTTAAGCTCTTTTTCACTTAGTCACTCCGGTCAAAACTCCTTTATCTGATCATGGATAATAATGTAATGAAATGCATCAAATCATATATTATGCTATCAATAACTTTCATTCAGTTTGTACAATCATTTATCACATTCATCGAATCTATGTCTAGCATTCAACATTTAGTTGAATACACATATTTCCCATATTCATTCAATTTGCAAACATTTCCAATATAGTCCCAAATATTAAACTTCTCAGACAATCAATTGTCCGGAGTCATCAATATCATAATACTATCTAAATCATTTCAATATATATAGGTATAAGGGTTAAGCAGAAAACAATTCAAACAGAAGCACATATCTAATTAAGATCTCACGTCTAGGTTACTCATAGCTTGCTCCAGATTAGCTATTGCCTTGACGATCCGGTAATGTCTAGATGTTGACGTTCTTTAATCATACAATACACATATATATTACACTTTACTAAGTTGATCAATGATATAAGTATTCAATCATGCACAAATATATATGGGTTATGTTCAATGCATACTCAGTTGACCTTCCCAGATATGTATCCTTAAATCACATAGCTTAACCATTCACCAACCATAGCTTGGACATGACTAGGTTACTATTAGGATTCATCAATCATATATTCACTAATCATTTTCTAGCATTATATATTCACACATTTTTCCAAATTATCATTCATTCATTCCTAATACATCACTCTTACCCTTTGGGTCACAATTGCATTCCTGTGAACACCTTCGTTCCTTTAACTCTCATAAATTTCAAAGTTTAGATACATTAATATCAAAGAATTGATTCCTTAAGTTATAACATCAATTACCAACCTAAACTTGTCAAGCACGTAATCAATTACCAACCTAACCAGTGACGTCAGAATTGGTGTTATTGTGAGTGCTTTCTTCAACTTGTTAAAAGAATATAAACAGTCATTATAAAAAATGAAAGGCATATCTTTAACTAATAAATAAGTAATGGGTCTTGCAATAAGGGAAAAATCCTTAATCAACTATCTGTAGAATCCTGCATGACCCTAGAAAGCTTAGATCCCCTTTATATTGGTGGGAGGTGGTAACTTGTTGGTTGGAAAACAACTCACTAGTTTTATGCTAAGAAATTATAAGTGTACGAGTTGTGACTTATAGTTAGAAAGCAAATAGTGATCCCACAGGAACTAATGCCCAAACACCACTTAATTTAGATCAAACTTTGTTTAAGAAATGAAATTGTATAATAGAAATAATTTGAAAAATTAAACTAAAATTGAAAGACTAATAATGAACAATAAACAATACCAAAGTGCAAAAAATTGGAATTAAGAATCTAAACACTATAAATTACTTTCTCTCTATTTTTTCTCCCTCCTATTTTATTAATCAAATTGTGTCACACCTAAGATTTTGAATGTATTAACTCCCCTCTCTCAAGGTGTAATTAATTGTCCCTAAGCAAATTAAATGGAATCAATTGAACGATCTCTCAACCTACCCAATCACTCCATCAATTTAAATAGTTATTAGACTATCTTATGGGTGATTAATCGAATTAGCTGAGATCTCTCTTCTAACTAGTCAATTAATACGATTAATGCAAATCTATAGGTTGCCAACTCTCATTGTACAATCCTACACCAATAATCTTACTCACTCTCTCGATTTATTGCAAGATACAAAATAAAATCAACAATCATCAAAGACACTTCCATTCAATTCAATAAAATAGGAGTTTAACAGAAACAGTTCAAAACAAAACCTAAAACTAAATAAGCCAATCATGGTCTCCATAATATCAACAACATACAAATAATCCATCTTACAAAGATTAGAAGAAAGAATAAACAGAAAATTGAATAAAGGAAACTTCTTCTCTTCTTTTCCAAAATCTGGAATTTTTGATGTTGACATGCTATTTTCCCCAATCTTGATGATAATCCTTGAATCTTCACATTTCTGAAGGCTTAAAACTTGTATTCTTCACTTAAAGAGGCTCTTTCTACAAAAGGGTTTCGTCCTCCTTTCACCATGGAGGCTTAATTTCCATTTTATCATCCAAAAAACTTATGTTTTATGAAGCCTTGCATAATGTCTCGGGTTATAGCTCCTATGATCGCGGGAATTGGCAACAAAGAGTCTCCTATTATCTTTTCCTCTTAATCTCTAGCTCAACCTCTAAGCTGCTCAATCTTCCTTCCTGCATAAAAATAATCAATTCTTACCCTAAATTAACATCAAACATAAAAGAACAACAATGAATATCAAACTAAATGAAAACATATAAAATGAATCCTAAACTACAACAATAATCAACAACTATGCAAGAAATACATGCCATTTACTTATAAAAATATAGACTAATGCATAACTATCAACATCCCCACACTTAAATCTTTGCTTGTCCTCAGGCAAAATAAATACAACCAATCAATTCTATCACTTCATTTTCAGAAAGATCAAAGCATACAATCTCTTAAATTTAAGCCAACTAAAATATTAAGTTATTACACATATCATGACTACTTTTTCATCGGTGTACATAAAAAAAATCAACAATTGGCACCATCACTCAAAGATAAGTATAGATGCAAAATGAATCTTCCTCATGGTTTTCACTCATTTCTCTTAGTGTTTGATGGTTAGTGTTTCGCTTAAACTTCCTATAGGAAACTACACTACCGTAGGCTTGCTAATACACCAATTCTCCTCCATAAAGATTGCTTACATAAATAGATCAAAAGGACTTGTTTAGGGTTGTAATGTGGTAAGGGTTAAGGTAGGTAAAAAGGAAAAATTATTAACCCAAGCATTCGTAAAGTAAAAAGTGGATAAAATGGGATAACAAAACATAACTCCAAGATATACAAATGCAACTAATATTCTGCTCTTATTGATGCTATTCAAATATTCTTCCTTTTTCTTTTCCTTTCTTTTTCTTTTCTTTTCATTTTCTTTTCAACATTTTTTTCATTTTTCTTAATACATGGAAGAAATATGAATCAAAATAGGACTATATACAATGTAATTCATAGGAAGAAGTGTCCTCAAATCATCTTGGTAAAATTTTCACAACGACTACTAAGCTTGTGAATGGGTAGATTAATGGGGTTAAGGTTTTAAAATTTTTGGAGTTTTCAAGAAACAAAAGGTTAAGGCTCAACGGAGGTAGTAAGGGATAATTAACAGGTAGGTCATTTAAGCCAAGGGTTAAAACAAAAAGGGCTTTAATCATCTCTATCAAGCATGCATCCAGTAGACTCAAATTGGTTCAAAGCAAGTCCTAAAGGTAATAACCTAAGGAAGTATCACTCAACAAAGAAATAGAATGACTATGGAAGGAGGCATATGGCTCAATCCTCACATTAGCTTAAATGAAATACATTATGCATTTCTACACTAACTCATTGCTCAAATGTCAATTTATGAATAAGCTTATGTAACTAACTACTTTTCATCACTCTATATGGTTCACTTTCTATTAAAGTAGCCTAGTCTGAGTTCAAGCATGCATTCAATCTAATTCCAACTAGCATGACAAAATCTCTTGACAATATTCATCATAATGATTCAAGTGTGGTTCCATTGCTGACATAAAACTCAGATATGCCTAAACATGAATCCTATTTAACAAAATGAGAACAATACAATTGAGAAGGTCAATGTCACCTCCCCACACTTAAAGATCATATTGTCCTCAATGTGATAAGCAACCAACAAATAAGGGAAAATGACATCAAACCAAATAAAAGAAATTGAAACAAACAAATGACATCAAACTAAACAAAAGATATCAAATCATACAAAAGCCGAAAAATGATAAAATTTAAAAGTAAAAAAGGTAAGAAGAGCTTATGGAGATGATGGTGGTGACGATGTTAGTGAAGGAACTTCAACATTGTTCCTCTTCAAAAATTTGAGGAATCTCTTCTTGAAGCTACGTTGCTCCTTGTGGACTTGCAGCATTTGGGTGTCGAGCTCGTTGAGTTAGAAAGCCATTTGCTATTGGTTGGAGGCCATCTGGTCGAGTATATGTTGAAATTGGTCAACCTCTGCTAGTGCACTCGGTTCGTCCTTTGTTGCTTCTTCTTTTGGCTCTGGGACTTCTAGGATGTGGAGAGTCGAGAAGTAGTTATATCAATTCCCCTCCTGTTCCTTATTATAGTACACGTCTGAGGATTTCGGAGTTCTATAGAATGGAAATCTAAGATCTTAGAGTGCCTCAAATACGATATGTTAAACATATCGAATTGTGTTGTGCGCACATCTTCCACATCAGGGTTATAAAACAGAGCTAAAGCAGTAACAACATAAGACGTGCCAAAATATGAATTCTTTTTATTTACAACACTCACTATTGATTGCAAGATTTTAAAAAGCGTGTTAATTTTAATTTTTTCATCCATGCACCACAAAAAGAAAAGTTCTTTCGCCTAGCAATTGTTACTTTCAGTTTGATTAAACATAGTTAAGAACATAAATTTGTGCAAAAGTAAATGCTTGGCATTACGGATTAAAGAATTTGGTGCATTCCTATAGTCAAAATTTTCTTCCCCATCAGAGTTTTCTATTAATCATCTAAATAAAAATCATCGTGATCATCTAAAACTTTAATGTTTGGAAAATCGAAAAGACCACGCATGACAGTATAATACAATTTATAAACGTTGCCGAATAACCTAAACCAGAAAACGTCCATTTTAGGGTTATATCGAACTGTGGTGAAAAACTCTATGGTCATCATAGGGTGAATAGGCATGTCACACCTAATGAGCCTATTCTAACCTATGTTTGTAGCTAGTCGTTTAATTTTTTGCCTCACTCCTATAGTTTCTAGCGCTTCAAATCAAAATAATAAGGAATGACTAATTCTTTATCCCTAAGGTCTCAAAAACACGTACCTTCTTCTTCCAAATAGATTGGGAATGGAGCACGATAAGCTGCCATTAAATTGGGCTTATCTTCACCAAAAACTTGAAGGCCCAGTTCATCAGTTACTTTCTGAGCCATCTTCTTCTTTGGTGCCATTGTTCGAAGAAAAGCTGCAAAAATAAGAGAAAGAAAGTGAAATTCGTATTTAAGAGAAAGGAAGAAAAATCTTACTTAAAACCTTGTGTTTTGAATGATTAACGCATGAAAAGAGTAAAGGATTGTAAGATTAATAAAAAAGATGAAGAAAATACCAAGAGTCTAGAGGAAAATGAAGAATTTTAGAGAGTGGGAGGAGAATTTTCATTGGTTAGAGAGAGAAGCAGTGAAATTTTGTAGAATGAGGGAAAGAAAAAAAGGGGAGGGAATTTCCTTTGGGATGGAATTCCCATCATTCCCATAATCTTCAAACTCAATGTCTGTTGTCGTATATTCTTCGTCCTCTTGTCAATTATTCTGAATGAGCTACTCTCCTTTGGATTCTTTAATACATCATTCATGTTGAATGTCACTTGGTAATTAATCCAAAGGATAAGGTTCTTTTCATAGACATCTACCCAAGATTTTTTAATGTTAAATCATGGTATATCATGACCTGGTCGATAGTATAAAGGGTTTTCATCCTTTTCTTCATCTTCTTTCTTGATTTCTTAGTCTTCTACAGGGCTGGATTCAACATGGTCTTCTACTGGTTTTTCTTGTTCGTCCCCATTTCTAAGTGTGATAGCCTCATTTTAGTCTCGTTGATATAATTCCATATTGCTAAGAGAATCATCCATGCTTCTCTTACAAAATTCACAAGAAAGCTTCGTTACTTGAATCTCCATGTTGTGAGTAGAAGTGGCATGATTTTTAAAAGCTTAATGGAATTTCCTTTCCATTCTCTTATGACTTTCCTTTTGGCTGGAAAGCACCTTCTTCTGGTTTTCTTCCATAGATGTTAGTTTCTCCATGATTTTGTCGAATTTGGAATCCTATGAACTGGACTCATCTTACTGAAATTCAAATAGGTCTTGATGTCCAATATAAGTACTTGCATTGTTGGACCAATAAAAATCTGATTAGTTCAGCCACTTTGGAGTGTACGTGTTCTAATAAGGATCAGTACTTCCCTAACCATACTGTACCTTATTGTAATTTGCAAAAGTTCCTTGCTCCCTATAATAACTATCTTCCATTATTGTTCTTTCTATTTCTTCTCGGCATTTAGCTTTTTAGATGTCTCATTCCTCATTCTGTGATGTCTTGATGTGCCTTGTGATATACGATAGTTCGTTGTTACCAAATGTGGTCAATCTTCACGTGCTCTTTGTCTTCATGCACCTGCAAATACACAAGGAAATGTATCAAAAATTCTTAAATCAAATTAATCTAAATTACACAAGATGCTAAACTATCAATCCCCGGTAACGGTGCTAAAAACTTGTTGATTGGAAAACAACTTCTAGTTTTACACTCAAAAATAGCAAGAAATGAAATTGTATAATAGAAATAATCTAAAAATCAAACTAAAATCGAAAGATTAATAATGAACAATAAACAATACCAAAGTGTAGAAAATTGGAATCATGAATCTAAAGATTAGAGATTACCTTCTCCTTATTCTGTCTCCAATAAATCGAATTGTGTCTCACCTAATATTTCTGAATGTATTAACTCCCCTCTCTCAAGGTGTAACTAATTTTTCCTAATCAAATTAAATGGAATCAATTGAACGATCTCTCAACCTACCTAATCACTACATCAATTTAACTAGTTATTAGACTATCCTATGGGTGATCAATTTAATTAGCTGAGATCTCTATTCTAACTAGTCAATTAATGTGATTAATGCAAGTTTATAAGTTACCCACTCTCGTTGTAAAATCCTACATAAATAATCATACTCACTCTCTTGTTTTATTGCAAGATAGAAAAGAAAATCAATAATCATCAAAGACACTTTCATTCAATTCAATAAAATAGGAGTTTAAGAGAAATAGTTCAAAAGCAATCCTTAAAACTAAATCATCCAATCATGGTCTCCATAACATCACAAGATTAGAAGAAAAAACAACACAAAAAATTGAATAAAGGAAAATTCTTCTCTTTTTTGCCAAAATCTGGAATTTTTTATGTTGATGGGTTATTTTCCCCAATCTTGATGATAATCCTTGAATATTCACCTTCCTCAAGGCTCAAAACTTGTATTCTTCACTTAAGGCTCAAAACTTGTATTCTTTCACCATGGAGGCTTAATATGCTTTTGATAGTCCAAAAAACCTAAGTTTTATGAACTTCCCCACAATGTCTCGGGTTATAGTTCTGACGATTATGGGAATTGGCATTATTCCCACAATTGTGGGAATTGGTAGCAGAGAGTCTCCTATTCTCTTCTCCTCTTTGATCTCTAGCTCAATCTCTAAGTTACTCAATCTTCCTTATTACATAAAAATAATCAATTCTTATCCTAAATTAACATCAAACGTAAAAGAAAAACAATGAAAATTAAACCAAATGAAAACATACAAAATGATCCTAAACTACAACAATAATCAACAATTATGCAAGAAATACATGCCAATTACTTATAAAAATATAAACTAATTCACAACTATCATAATTTTTCAATCACTTTTGTCTTAGCATGATCCACTTTAATCCCCTTGCATGAAATCTTGTGGCCTAATATAATTCTTTCTTGGACCATGAAATGACACTTCTCCAAGTTTAAAACTAGATGAGACTCCTCACATCTTTGAAGCACTCTATCTAAATTAAGCAAACAATGATCAAAAGAATCTCCAAAGACAAAGAAGTCATCCATAAATGCCTCTATAAAGTTTTCATTCATGTTTGCAAATATGGGGCCATCATGCACCTTTGGAATGTAGCAAATGCATTACATAAACCAAAAGACACCCTTCGATAAGCAAAAGTCCTATATGGACATGTGAAAGTGGTATTCTCTTGATCTTTCAGGTGTATAAATATTTGATTATACTTTGATTATCCATAAAGAAAGCAATAAAAAGACTGACTAGCCACTCTCTCAATCATTTTGTCCATAAAAGGTAAAAGGAAATGATCCTTCTTGGTGGCCAATTTTAGCTTCCTATAGTCAATACATACTCGCCAAACCCTGATGGTCCTTATGGAAATCTTTTCACCTTTCTCATTCTCTATCACTGTCATGTCACCCTTCTTCGGCACACATTATACTGGAGTCACCCACTCACTATCTGAAATGGGGTAAATAAGCCCCGCATCCAAAAGTTTTACCACTTCCTTCTTCACAACCTCTTTCATATTTGGATTTAACCTTCTCTGTTTTTCTCTCACAATTCTACATCTTTCTTCTAGGTTAATCCTATACACCACTATTTTTGGGCTAATCCCCCTAATATCATAAATTTTCCACCCCACAGCTCTCATCCTCTTCCTAATGGTTTCCACCACTTTTTCTTCTTGCTCACAATCTAATTCATTGGAGATAATGATTGGTAAAGTATGGTTCTTCCCTAAAAAGGTATATCTCAAATGGGAAGGTAAGGGTTTAAGATCTAAAGTGGGAGGTTTAACAATAGAAGGTGGTGTAGGTGTATCAGTTCTCTTCGATTTCTCTAACTCCACCTCTTTACATAAATCCTCTTCCTTCATACTCTTATCCCTGTCACTTCCTTCATGTCATCTACTTACTCTTTGATCTCCTTTACATATTCATCCACAACATCAATTTTCATACAAACATTACTATCCACTGGTTTCTTCAAAGATTTTTTCATATTAAACTCAACCTATTCATTACCAATTCTCAAAAAAAGTTTCCCTTTATGCACATCAACTAATGTTGTACCAGTATTCATAAAGGGCCTACCCAAAATCAATGGACAATTCTTATCAGCTTTAAAATACAATATAAAAAAATCAACAGGAATTATAAATTTGTCCACTTTTACCAATACGTCTTCCACAAATCCAAATGACCTTTTAATGGATTAATCCACAAGTTGAATTAGCATGGATGTTGGCTTAACCTCTCCTATTCCCAATTTCCTGAAAATAGACAAAGGCATCAAATTAATACTTGCACCCAAATTACATAAACATTTAGAAAATTCAAAATCACCAACAACACATGGAATAGTAAAACTCCGTAGATCTTGTAATTTTGAAGGCATTTGGTTTGATATAATGGAACTGCAATTTTCTCTCAACGTTACTGCCTGATTATCTTTTCAAGTGCCTTTATGTATGAGTATATCCTTTAAAAACTTTGCATACTTGGGCATGTATTCCAAAGCTTTCACAAATGACAAATTAATTTGTAGCTTCTTCAGTTTCTCCAAAAACTTAGAAAACGGAGGGTCCAACTAATGTTGTTTCACCCTTTGTGGATATGGAAGCTTGGGCTTGTATGATGGTGGTGGTACATAAGGCCTCCCTTTTTCCTTTTCTTCTTCTATCTCTTTACCTTTCTTTTTTTCTTGGCCGTCCTTTTTCACACTTAGTTCTTCCATTTGCTTACCACTTCGAAGAGTAATAGTTTTCAGTTGCTCCCTTACAATGACCTCAGTATTGCTTGGTAAGCTACCTGCACTTCTAGAAAATAAAGCATTAGCAAGTTCCTGAACCTTAAAGTTATGGATCAATGAGGCATAGTTCTTCACAATCTAATCGAACTTCGTCTCCATCCTCTTTTGACTCTTCTCTTGGCCAGTAAACATTTTATTCTAATTCTCTTCTTGAGATGCAAGTTTGGAACTAAAAATCTCCATAAACTTATCTATTTTTCTTTCCATCGATCCAAGTCGATCTTATTGAAGTCTTAGAGATCCTTGCATTCTCAATTGACTACCTTCATTATTATTACTCTAAGAAAAATTCGGGTGGTTTTTTCATCCCGAATTATAAGTATTAGAATATAGATTATTACCGTTGTAGCTGACCTAGGTAATTTACCTGTTCGGTACCACCAGCTCCTAATAAAAAACACTCGACTGAGTCATGTTCATTTTTCCCGCACATCTCACATTGTACTCGTATAGACTTTGCTATAAAAGAAGATGCTCCTTGTATGTTGTTCAACTACTTCATAAGGGTCATAATCTGCGCCTGAAAGGCAGTAATAAAGTCAACGGGTGTCATACCTTTTTGTTCTTTCTGCCCCTATCTACTCCTTTCATTTGAGCACATGCAACCATTACTTGCCAACTCCTCCAAAAGATCATAAGTTGCTTCAATAGTCTTCCTCATTAATGAACCTCCAGTGACTACATCTATGGTTCCTTTCGTGCTCAGATTCATGCCATTGTACAATATTTGCAACAAGAACTCCCTCGGATGAAATCTTTTGTAAATCTTTAAATCTTTCCCAGGTCTCTTAGAGAGATTCCCCATCGTTCTGTTGAAAATTCATGATCTCTTCAATGATCCTCATCGTCTTGGTCAATAGAATGTACTTCGTGAGAAATGCTTGGGCTAACTACTCCTAAGTAGTAATCTTCCCTGAATAAAGCAAGTTGTACCATGCCTTTGCCTGATCTTTCAAAGTGAAAGAAAACAATTTTAACTTTACAGCATCATCGGACATTCTGTTGAACCGAAAAGTGTCGTAAGTCCCTAAAAAATTAGCGATGTGGGCATTTAGATCCTTGTTGGATAACCTATAAAATTGCTCACTATTATATAATATATTGAGGAGTGCTGACTTTATCTCGAAATTGTTCACTTGAACCACTGGTCTTGCAACTCCTTGAGGACTGAATCTTGGCCTAATGAAGTCCATCAGTGTCTTTTTAGCTCCTTGCTCTCCTTCTTCAGCCATATCTCTCTGTGTAAAATTTAGACGTTTCACTCTTCTTAACTCTCTTTCATGTCTCTTGATATCTAGAAACTCATCTTTACTAACTTCTGTCGCTTTTTGCATAATCCTTGTGTTCATGCACCTGTAAATACATAAGGAAAAGTATCAAAATCAAAGTAATCTAAATTAAACAAGATGTTAAACAATCAATCCCCAACAACGATGGCAAAAACTTGTTGAGTGCCATTTTACAAAACAATCTACTCGTTTTACTCTAAAAACTAGAAGTATACAGGTCGTGACTTATAGTTAGAAAGCATATATCGATCCCACAGGGATTGATGCCCAGACGTCACTTAATTTAGATCAAACTTTGTTTAAGAAACGAAATTGCTTAATGGATATAATCTGGAAAATTAAATTAAAATTAAAAAACTAACAATGAACAGTAGACAATACCAAAACGCAAAAAATTGGAATTTAGGTTTTAATGACTAGAGATCACTTTCTCCCTAATTTGTCTCCCTCGTATTTTATTAATCAAATTGTGTCTCACCTAAGATTTTCAGTTTATTAACTACCCTATCTCAAGGTGTAATTAGTTTTCCCTAATCAAATTAAATGAGTGAATTAAATGACCTCTCAACCTACCAAATCACTCCACCAATTTAAATAATTATTAAGCTATCCTATGGGTGATCAGTTGAATTAGTTGGGTTCTCTCTTCTAGCTAATCAATTAGCATGGTAATTATAAGTCTATAGGTTGCCAACTCTCGTTATACAATCTTACACAAATAACCTTACTCACTCTCTTGATTTATTGCAAGATATAAATATAATCAACAATCATCAAAGACAACTTTCATTTAATTCAATAAAATAGGAGTTTAACAAAATAGTTTAAAAGTAATCCCTAAAACTAAATCTTCCACTCATGGTCTCCATAACATCATTAACACTCAAATATTCCAAAGATTAGAAGAGATTACAACACAAAAAACTGAATAAAGAAAACTCCTTATCTTCTTTGCTAAAATCTGGAATTTTTTAATGTTGATATGCTATTTTTCTAATTGTTGTTGATAATCCTTGAATCTTCACCTTCCTCAGGACTCAAAACTTGTATTCTTCACTCAAGGAGTCTCTTTTCTAAAAAAGGTTTCGTCCTCTTTTTATCTATGGAGGTTTAATATGTTTTATAGTCCAAAAACCCTAAAGTTTAATTGAACCATCATAACCTCTCAGATTAAACTTCCCACAATCGTGGATTCCCATGATCATGGGATCTTGCAATAGAAAGTTCCCTCTTCTCTTCTCCTCTTTTGTCTCTAGCTCAATCTCCAAGTTGCTTAATCTTCATTCCTACATAAAAACAATCAATTCTTACCTTAAATTAACATCAAACATAAAAGAACAACAATAAAGATCAAACTAGACAAAAACATCTAAAATGAATCCTAAAATACAACAAAAATAAACTATTATGCAAGAAACACATGCTAAATACTTAGAAAATATAAAATAATGCATAACTATCATTTATCACCTTATAAGTTTTCACATTCATTCATAATTTTAGGCATTTTGACTAAGTAGCATTGCTAGTATTTTTTCATGAAAACGAGCAGCTAAAGTAATAAGTTAGGTATTAAAAAAATCATGTTTGTATATTTTAAACAAATAACTATTCCACTGGCCTTCGAGTTATGAATAGAGCTACTAACCAGTTGAGAATATGATGTAGCTGAGTAACCGAATTGACATGCATCACAAATGTGTGTCTTCGTGTCAAAAGCCTATAATGACGTTCCAACCAAGCAACTTACTAAAAACATGACTTAGTAACTAGATCGATATTCATTACCAATGTTTGCCTCCATGTAAAAAAACTACATCCATGTCCATAAAAAGCATTACAAAAAAAGTTTTTGTAATAAAACCTATTGAGCTTATAAGTAGCTTTATTTTTCATGAAAACGTACTTTGGACTAGTTACAAAATTTGATTGACCAAATAATTATTAATGTGCATGTAAAATTTAAAGGGGTGAATAAACTTGACATTTAAGTTTTGATTAATATGTGTATTTAGTCTAGAGCCCCTAGATGTGGATTTTGCATGTTAATGATTTGGAATAACTTGAATAATTGGGTTTACAGTTAAGTTTGTTTCATCAAGTTGAAGACATTGTCTCATTATTGCATTGTGTGCTTTATGATTTTGTGTTGTTTGTTGTTTTTTTTTTGGCTTGAGGACAAGAAAATGTTTAAGTGTGGGGATATTGATAAGTGTAAATTTTATCATATTTTAGGGCATAGTTTGATATGTGTTTACCCATTAATTCGATCATTTAGTGTGCGTTTAGGTTAGAATTGTGTTATTTTGTTAATTATTTATGTTTTAAGGTTTAGTACAAGCTTTTGAGCTTAAATATTATATTTTTGAGGTGCCTTGATGTGTTTGCTAGTATTTCAGGGTCAATATCGAAGAATGGAGGAGTTTCGAAAGACATTTGGGCTGAAACAATAGCCCATGATCATGGCCTGCATGCCATGATCATAATAGAAGGATCAGATGTGAGCCACGGTCATGGTCTGTGTCAGGTAAACACACAAACACTTACGAACTTTACGTTTTGAGGGACTTTTTCGACCTTTTAGACACAAAAAAGCCCTAGGGTTACCCAAAACATAAGAGACTATTTTTATAAAAAAAAAGAGAAGAAAAAGGGAGCTTTACACTTAGCCACTCTTGGAAACCTCAAAGAGAGAGAGAAGAAGAAGAGGAAGAAGGAGGAAGAAGAAGTGGATCTTGATGCCTCTGCTCCTCGAATCAAGTGGTATCTCGACACCGTGCCTTCCCGATTTTTCCAACCTAAGTTCTATTTTCTCTTCATTTCCTTTTTCATTTAAATGTATAAAGTTGAGATGGATTGTATGGAAGCAAATTTCAGGTTGTTGATAATGTTTTGAACTCTCCTTCGGGATTTTACTTTGAGTTAATGTTGATTTAGTTATTTTTGTGTTTATTGGTTTGGGTGTTGTGATTGATTAATTTATTCACACGTTTTAGTAAGAAACTGAGAGGGTGAGCAGGATAAAAATGATTAGATCAGATTAATCAAAGTTAGGCGATCTAATTGACCACTTAATAAATTTAATCGATAATTTCATAAAAAGCGATCCCGCGCGAGCCTCGATTGTTTATTAGAGAGCTTTAGAAATAATTAGAATTATGGGTAATTTGTGAATTGAGAGATTGAAAGTTCCATAATTCGATTAGGGTTTACAATTTAGGGTTTAATGGTTATAACCCAAGAGAGAGTAATCAACCTACAACCGTCTAGAATCGACACCCTGTAAACACATAAATGCCTGGATTAGCATTAATGATAGGTATAATCACCTCTCTAACTGGTTAACTCTCTTGATGGATTTCCATTGTGACCTGTGTGACAGCTCAACTTAACTCTGTTTGTTGAAATTTTCATTTTACAATTCTTGAATCAATTTTTCATATTTACCTTTTGTGTTTACTTGTGTAGCTTTTATTTCTTTTTTTTAGCCTTAGATGATTTAGGATTAGGATAGTACCCTCCACGTGGGATCAAAACCTCTTATAATGCAGTCGCGATTCATACGTTTGTGGTATTTGAAGACTTGTAAATTTTAAAGCTCGAATGACATGATTGTTAGGCCAGAAAATATTATTTAGTTTATTATTGGCAATGATTTTACCTATAAAACAACTATAAGAAGATTGAAAAGTAGGTATAATTCTTTTTATTGGACTCCTTATGCTGTATATTACATTGCACTGATGTTAAAAAATATAGGAGATTCTAGATATTTTCCTATTATTGATGAAATTGTGCAAAAAGCACAAAAGGTTACCAATTTCATAAATAATTACATATGGGTCCTGAATTTATTAAGAAAGGATTTCAACAATAGTAGGAATTTGTGTCATCCTACTATTACAATATTTTAAATAATTTCTTATCTCTTCTGTGTTTTATTTTAATGCAGAAGGATTTAAGTTAATTTTTTATAAGCGATAAATGGATTGCATCTTAGCATGTTAAGTCTAATACTGAATAAGAATTTTCTAGAATCATACTTCAAGATCCTGAATTTTAGTCCCAATGTCAATTTGCCATATGAGTTTGAGAACCTTTTATGAGGGTAATTTGTCTAGCTAGTAATAATGAGAAGGAAACAATAGGTTATTTTTATGATTCCATGGGGAGAGTGAAGGAAGCAATTAAGGTCAATATGAAAAATAGGCCTTCTTTTACACACCATATCTTAGATTAATCAATAATAGATGGGAAAGACAAATTTGCAGATGGAGCATTTTTGAATCTTTGTGTCTATTCCAAAATAAATTTTGCAAAGAAAGCTAAAGTTAATAAGGGAATGTAATCAACTATTATAACAATCGTTGCCTAAGAGATGATATAAGATCTCCTAAGCCTATAAACGGTGAATTATAAGGAAGATTCTGCCAATTTTTAGATTCCCATTTCTATTTTTCAAAGAGACAAACCTAATCCAGATATATTTTTTCACTTTTTTATTTGTTGAAAATTAATCATCATATTATTTTGTTTATAATGTTACTTTTGTTTACATTTGCTTTGTGGGACCAATTCAAAAGTGGTGTTATAAAATTACAAAGGTTTACAATTTAAATTCTAAGTTAATGTGTGAGTGCAATAGGGTGTGAAATGAATTGGAACGCATTTGAATTAATTCACTCCAAAAAAAGAAATAAAATGGAATACAAATGATCGAATGACTTGGTCTTTGTTTGACACATTTTAAAGCTTCAATAAACATATATTATTATCGTCATTAAGTTGAATATAATTTCTTGTAATTTTTAATTAGTTTATTTTATTTTTATTAAAATTTTTGATGAAACAATTAGTTTTGTAGTTTCTAATATGCCTTTACCATATATAACGTTTGGCATATTAGGTTTCTAAGGATCAGGTTTGAAAGATGAGAGTGATATAGTCTTGGATGGAAAAGTATTAACATGTTATTTGATGCAATGAATTTGAATGATGGTGATGATGATACTCCTCTTAATGATGAGGAATTTGTACCAAACGAGAATTAAGGTCAATTCATTTTGAGAGGACATTCTATTAGATGAAGTTCTAGGTTTTTATTTCTTCGTTTCTTTTATTTTCAATTGCATTTGATGTTTATGTTAAATTCCACAGATGTAATATAAATATGATTGTAAATATTTTTATTTCAGGTTTCACTTCTAATTGGTTGTTTCCTCGACATGAACTCTCATTATAATACCTAGAGAGTCATCGATCTTTATTATTCTTTTTGTTTGATGTTTTGATGGAATTATTATTTATTATATAATGAAATTGTAATATTTTAAGTATTTTGTATTATCCTTAATTTTATATTTGTATAATGACTAAATCGTGTTTTTCATATTAATTGTGGTCACTGTTTATATTTGAAAAGTAATATTAATAAAAATAAATAGATTATTGTTATTTCAAATTTCTATTTTCTAATTTTTAGAGTTAGGATTGACGTAAAATTATAAATTATATATTACAATATATTGAGGAACTATTTTGCAATTTAAAAAAATTTAGAGACTATTTTATAATTTTTAAAAATTACCTAAAAAGATACCGATTATTGACCAGCAATGGTACCAAACTATACCAGAACCAAATTCAGTATTAATGTCAATAAGATATTCATAACATTGAGATACAGCCCCATGAACTAGTACGTGGGTTATTTCTTCAGTTGTCAAAGGGCTAAAAGACATAAGTCTCCCCTATAATTTATGTTAAAAAATCATCTAATCTTTAAATTTCTAAAAAAAAATTCTTACTTTTTAGGTTTCAAGAAAAACACCTTCTTTTAGAATTCGAATAAAAAGTAACAATGAAACATATATAGTATGAACATTAGACATGGAATAATCAAATACTATTTATATAACAATTCAACATAGCTCTTAATCTCGAATTAAAATAATTAAATCTAATATAAATAAATAATTTATTATAATTATTAATTTAAGTATAATTTAATTCATTCATGTCAAGTTTAAAAGCTGAGTTGGGTTACCATATTAGTAAAATTTGATTAGTCCATATTTAATGCGTGTACTATAAGTGTTTTATCGTTATTTTTTATCCAAATTCTTAAAGAAGGTGTTTTCTAGAAAACTAAAAATTAAAATGATCTTTTGATAATTTTAAAGATTAAGGAGTTTTTCCAAAGTTTTTTAAACCAAAGGGGAGGTATATATCTTTTACCTATCATCAAAGTTACTGAAGTTTTAGTTATAAGATTATAGATGAACTTTATATATCTTAAAGATGAGAAATGTTTAAAGATCTTTTAAATGGATGGAACTTTAAAAATCTTATAGGAAAAACATTATGGATTTTATATATTACATATTATACACCTTATATGCATGAGACTATAGGCTCAATCATTTAAGAGATGAATGAAGGATCTTGAGCAAGAATCATACTATATAAGGAAACAACTACTTTTTGATAGCCTAAGAGAGTGTAATTGAACATTTAAGGAGGCAATCTTTCAATTTCTGATAGCCTCTCACGGGCTATCTTGCATTTAATTTGTATTATTCTTTAATAAAGAGAGAGGTGAGAAGTGGAAAGATCACTGAATATCATCTATCCACATACTATTAATTAATATCAAAGAGGAGCCTATAAATTAGTTCCTCTTTTCTTATAATAGAATGTTTACATCTTTTTAAGTATTCTAGACAAGCTTTGGTCGATTTACCCATTTTTTTTCTACAAGGCTTATCAACATTTTACTGCGTTACATTTTCTTGTTTCTTTATTTCTTTTTAAGACATTATGTCTTATTCAAGAAGCATGAATCACAATTCTAATGCTATTAAGTATGAACTAGAAGATTGGGCATCTAGTAGTGATTAACAGCAAGAGTTTACTGATTTTTAATTTTATTGCCTTTGAAATTCATTGAAAAAATTGGTTGTTGAAGAGGTTTCTCATCACTAAAAGTAGTTTCTTGTCTTATCTCTTAATATTAATATCTAATTATTTGTTATTCTCAATTTTTTTCTTTTTATTTGCATAATAAATTATTTTTAAAAAATCAAGCTCAAATAACTCAATATTTTCCCTTTTCTTTCTTGGTTTCTTCTTTTTGGGATATATGTAAATTGGTAATCCAATGATAAATCTAACCTTACATCAATTTTTCTTATATCTTGTGCTTTGTTAGATGATATTCATGTTTTGATATGTTAACTGAATAGTTGTGTTTTTTCACCATTTCACGATTTGGTTCTTTTTGAAATTTCATTTTGACTCAAGTTTTGATTACATTTTTCTTCTTTAGATCAATATTTATGTTTGATGGTGATAATCTTAAATGCTATTTGGAATTTATTGGGTTTGGTAAGGGTTTTACATATTACAATTATTATTATTACTTTGGGTTATTTGTTTTTCCGAACTCTACTTCTATATTTTTTGATCATTATCGAAGCAGAACAGATCTTTTTTCTAGGTCATGATTTTGAGATCTCATATCTATTGGTAGCTTAGAATTGATCAAGTTTGGTTGATTTTCAGTCATTTTTTAGACGTTTCCTATTCTAGCATTTGGAAAACTTTATGTTTTGCTTTCTTGTTTTGAAGGTTCAAAATGAATCCCATAATAAAGGAAGCTCTAGAGAACGATGCTAATTACGACAAGATTATACAAAGCTAATGTGTGAAATCATAAATATATTGAGTCGATTTAGTTATTTCCCTTATCTAGTTAACTGGTATGTCATAAATTTTAGCTTTTATATTAGACGTACATATGATTGGTTTCAGATTGTGCTTGCTCACGATTGATTTAACACTCTTCAGGTGGTGGAATTTCAGTTTTCAATCTTCTTCGATCCATTAAATATTTTAAGCTTTTTCTTTAAAATTTTCAATATTTTTCTTTTTCTTTTTTAACTTTTGGTCTTATGTACTTGTGATTTTATTTCCATTTATTATGGTGGCCATTTTTGGATTTAATATCAATTTTTGTTCCCTTTCTTGAGTAATAATATAGTCATTTTTGGAATTTTTAGGCTTGTCGTCTATAGCTTGTGTTGGTCATTAGGGTAGGAGTGGTGGCTCTGAATTTTGATGATAGAACAAAGGCTAGTTCTTTGGTAAGTTTGGGGTCTAGGAGTAAAGAAGATATTGGCAGATTATGGATAGCTTCTTAGAATAGTGAGACCATTATAGGGAAGTCCTTATAAGTAATAGAGATTTTAGAAAATTATTAAATTCATATAGCATACATCCAGAAGAAAAAATGGACGGAGGATAAAGCGATTCAAAATTTAGTATTTAGGGTGTTCAATAACACAGAATGGGATAGTGATATAGCACGTCGTAACACAACTCAAAATAACTAGACCTACAACAATAGTAGTGGTGAGTCTAGATTGATCCCACAGAGAGTGTTTCGTAGCTTTCGTAATGAAAAGAATTGGTTTTTATGTTAGGAGATTGGTTTGTTTCAAATAAGAAAATAAAATGAAAATAAATTAAAAAAGCAAATTAAAGAAAAATATGATAAAACGATAAAAGTGATAAAATTTTTAGGGACTCGATCATCGATTCTATCTTGGTCTACACTCAATTAAACATTCTTCATTGAATTGTTGTTCTCTTACCCCTCCTAGCAACTACTAATTGTAGGTTAATGATGAGCTATATTAACCTCAGTTTTCCCTTAGGTCATGTTTAGTTAAAAGACGCTCGTTATTTAAACCTAGTCACTGAACAAGTTAGGATACTATCTCTAGATTTAATTGGACAGCCACATTACTAATTAAAAAAACATATTAATCAAGACAACAACCATCAAGCTCAGGTTATTTAGCCTAGGTTATGTTATCCTTAATGATTCGACACCAATTGGAAACACAACAATTACGAATTGTATCCCTGATGATCTAAAAGCATTAGTTGCTACAAATGAATATAAACATAACAGTTACAGATTATATTAAAGATTCTAACAATATCTAAACACAACACTTGCGGATTGTGTTCAAGCTTCTAACAATGGGTTCGTATATAAACAATCTAGTGATAACAAGAATAAAGATCATTTATACATCAAATCTCAAATCCATAAGCATAAGATAATATAATCAATCCATAAAGAGAGAAAGAACAACAAAAACAGTGAAGGATATGCTTAATAAGATTCTTTGGTGTCGATATCACCTTTGAACCGGTGTCAGAATATCTAGCCTTCTGTGGTCTCCCATAAATGAGAGGTTTGCCCCCCTTCATTCTTCTTTAAAACTGAGAGCTCCACACCTCTAGATGACTCCCTAAAACTAAAGCATACCTCTTTCTATCATTAAATGATGCTTTTATATTAAAAATGTAGGGTTTTCTGGGTGAGCTGGCAATGTCTCACAGCTGTGTAAAACTTCTAATGGGTGTGAGAAGTGTCTGACAACCATAAGACATACAAACCATGTCATCGTCATGAGTTAATGATCACAGCTATGACAATTTGGTTTTATGGCTGTAAGTTCTCCAACACCTCATTCTTCATTTTTATGCTTTATTTTTTATCCTCTTCTTTTAATCTTCTTCTTCTTCTTGCTTTATAAAGAAAATAAATTCTGAATCTATAGAAATATCTCAAATATTGTGCTTTCGACTCAATTTAGCTCTTTCGCTTCCGCATTGTACCTAAAACCATATATGAAATAAATTAAGTGTCTTAAGCATTTTCATATCATTAATCACTAACTGTTATGGAATAAATGTATAGTCAATTAAGCATATATTAGGTACATATCTTGGTTGTCAAGGAATTCATATATTATGTTGTGGGGGTAAAAAGGATTAATGATAGGATTATGTACTTAAAGATTCTGGTGAGAGGTGTTGTTTTCAATGTGGAGTGTGCTTATGTACCTCAAGTAGGGTTAAATGAGCAACTTAAGCAACATTTCTATGAAGATTTAGATAAAGTGATTCAGTAGATCCCCTTTGACAAGAGAGCTATACTAGGAAGAGACGTTAATGATCATATAGGGGCAAACTCAAATGAATATTCATAAACTCATAAGGTTTTAGGGTATAATGATAGGAATGGTAGTTATACTGCTTTCTTGGATCTCATGATAGCGTTTGAGTTAGTGATAGCCAATTTTTTTGAAGAAAAAAATGAAGAGCTCCTGGTGATGTTTAAGACTGATAGAGAGATTAACCTTGTTGCAAGAATTATAAGGTGATACCTAACACTTACTTGTTAGTTTTGGATCTTCTAATTAAAGGTTGGAAGAAGAAGAGAAGTCCTAGAAGGTGTCTGAGAGTAAGATGGTGGAAGCTAAAAGGGGATATGATGGAACAGCTTAGGGATAGAGTAATATATAAAGTAATACAAAGAACTTTTTTATCAATATTGGACTAAACCAAGTCTACTCATTAAACCCCTTTTTGTTTACAGTAGTGATGGATAAGATCATTAAGAGTATCCAAGGGGATGTGCCTTGGTGTAAGTTGATTGTTGATGACATAGTTTTAATAGATGAGACAAAAGATGGTTCCAATGTCAAGCTAGAACCTTGGAGGGATACATCAGAGTCAAAGGGACTTAAACTAAGCAGGATTAAGACTAAGTATATAGAACGTAACTTTTCGGGCCATTGGGTGGCTTCCAATGTGAAGATAAAGATTGATTCAAAAGTTATACTAAGAAAAGAGTGTTTTAAGTATCTAGGATCTATCATCCTAAGTAATAAGGAGATTAATGAAGACATATGTCATCGTATAAGATCAGGATGTCATAAATGGAGAAGTGCATCAAGAGTTTTATGTGATAAAAGATAAAACTCAAAATCAAAGGTAAATTATATTGTTTAGTGATTAGTCCACTCATGTTCATTAGAGAAAAGTGTTGTCCCATCAAACAGGTGCATAATACTAAGCTAACAGTGGTAAAGATGAGGATGTTCCATTAGATGTGCAACCTTACTAGAAGATAAAATGTTAGGAATTTACGGGTAAGAGAAAAATTAAAAGGTATTAATATCAATGGAAAATTAAAACATGCAAAGCTTAAATGGTTTGAATATGTTAAGAGGAGACACCCTGATGCTCTAGTGAGAAGATTCGAGAAGATTGTACTTAAAGACTTCAAGAGGAAAAAAGAAAGGCCTAAGAAGAACTGGGAGGAGGTGATTAAGAATAATATAGCTCTAATGAAACTTACCGAAGATATGAACCTCAATAGAAAACTCTAGCATACTAAGATACAGATGAAGGATCTCACATAGAGATGTCTTTCTTATTCTCATAAGTCTTTTAAACATTTTCTTCAAGTCTTACGTCTTATATTTAACCTAAATATTTAATCTGTAGTATTGTCCTCTTAATTAGCCTAATGTTTCCCTATTTATCCTAAATACTTTCTTATAATGGTTTGTTGGATTTATTTATTAACTTGTGTTAATTCTATTTGTATATTTATTCACTTGTTTTATCTTTGATTTTGACTCTTCACCTTGTTTTATATTTACTGTATTACTTATTTTATATTTTTAACTATACAGATTTTTTATTTTTATTTTATTATTAATATCTTTTAGGTTTACGTTTAATTTTTAACTAAATTTAAATTTTATTATTTTATTATTTTTAATGTGTGTGTGTGTGTGTGTGTGTGTGTGTGTGTGTGTGTGTGTCATTGTAGATCTATTAGAAATAACCTCTTTACCAGTTAAAGATAAGGCTATATACTACAGGACCTCCATAGATTCATGTATTAATGGGACTTTCACTAGGTTGAGTTATTTATTAGGTCTAAAGTAGAAGTTTATTGACGTAAAATTAGGTTGAGTGATATGGAAAGGATGAGAGTTGATTTTTTTTGTTCATACTTAAATTAGCATAAGATGCCCCAGAGGGCCTATATTTTTTGTGCCTAATGCAAAATATTATTTCACTATGATATTTTAAAGTGTGAGATATGACTCATTTTAAATGATTTTTTATCTGGGGGTTATTAAAAAAATATAAACGAATGTACATCAACTCCACCCCATTCTTAGTGTCTTCTTGTCTATTTACGGAGGTATATCATCTAAGGAGTATAGAGCCTATAATAGATCCTTTTAATTTTACATATCAAATAAAACCTTATAGTGAATTCCTTATCTAGTATAATTTATATGTCAGACTTGAGATGAGTTTAAATAATCCCTTTATAGGGGACTTATAAGTGGAACAACTAATTTGTATTATCAACCTCTGAGGTTGGGAGTGAGTAGATGGTAGGCTTAAAGAAAGGATAATTTAAGCCCTAATCAGATTTTCTTCTAGCCTTATATGCATGGCTTGTTGGATTCTAAAAATTCAATTCCTCTAAACAAATTAATATTACCAGAAAGGTTGTTATTAAAGTTTGATATTATGGATTAGTTGGCAAGTAAGTCATTTTTTAATATGCATACTATTTTGTATGGGTTATTATTGTTGACTTTTGATTTTATAGAGATGGATTTTTGTAAACTTACATATACAGCTCACAAGAAGGGAAGTGCCCCTAAAAAGAGGAAACGATTCATATCTGAAGGAGTTGAGTAGAACCAGTGGGCTAACAAGGCTAACGTTATCAACATGATTAGGGTAGATGATGAATAGAAGCAGGAAGCCCATATGCTTGTGTGAAACCATACTACTTAAAAGGGTGCAACTACTCATGAAAAAGGTAAGAAACCTAATTATGGATTGTTCATCACCAAGTGAGACATTAAGCCTAAGGATTCCTATTTTCAAAGAGGATAGTGTTAGCATAAAGCTTTTTCAAAACTTAATTCCATAAGTGGACTATAAATCAAATAGGTTGAGTTCATAATCACCAAAGTAATTGTCTTCTCTCTCTTTTATTGTAGGGTTAAGGGTAACTTTGCCAAAAGAATTACATTATAGATCTTTATGTCTACAGGGAACTATAATAAGAGATTTGAGATGGAGTGCGAGGGTCTTATTTAGACCAATTCGGAGATATTTAATGCTCATGACAAGATCATAAAGTGTCTAAAACAACATATGGAAGGCAATATTAAAAACAACGAGGCATTTGATATATGGAAAGATTTGTATTCTATTAATAGAATAAAAGATTTTAGACCTTGAATCCTAAAAGTAAATCAAGTATAGTATAGAAAAGGGTATTGCTTTGCCCAAAAAGTTCTCAAAAGACCTAGGCTATCCTACTCGCAAGCATACAAGATAATGGTAGTTGATAACCTAGGGTTGTCTCCCACGGAGGTGAAATTAGTCAACTTAAATTAAGTTTGAATTAAAAATAAAAATAAAAATAAAAACAATGTATTCCTAGATATTCTATCTTGATTGTTGAGTGAAAGCTTTTAAGGAAAATTACAAAATTAAATTGAAAAGTAGACAGAATCAATAGGGGGCAAAGACAAATAGATTAATGGAAGTGGAAAAAAACTCTTGAGAATTAATTTCACTAATTTAATCTCCTATGCATGATTAAGGGAAAATGATTGGATTGTTATCTTACTAAAACTAATTGTTAGGTTCTAAATTGATTCTAATAATAAACTAGTCTAACTTCTGTATTCAAAAAGTTATTATCTGAATTAATTATGAAAACTCGACTAGCATTTTCTACTTAAGTTAATATATTTTTAGTTCTTAACCTAAGTGTCCATAGTTTTTTGATCCGTATTAAAATTCATCTCTCGAGTCTTCATTTAACACTAAAATGATGTAAAGTTTGGCCATTATGTTACATCCATTCAGTTCAAAAAACACAGCAACAAATAAGACAACATATCCGTAACCCAATCATGCATATTCAACTAAATAGCTACATTAATTCTCAAGAAAAGAGATCAACCCATCATATCATACACATGATTGATCATACTCAAATACTTCAATCTCATATTACTGTCGACAGAAGTTTGAAAATAACAACCCAGTAACTACTTAAATGAACTATGGCAAGATAACAACCAATATTCGTTAAGCTAATAAGATTATAAATTAGTTAATACCATCAAAATAGTAAACTTAAAGAAACAAGCAACAGATGAGGAATGAGATAAGTAAACAGAGGGTTGAATAATGGGATATTGGAAGTCTTTTGCATTCTCAACTTTCATCTTTAACTCTCGCCTTCTTTTTCATTTGCTCTCCTCCAACCGAATGTTTGCTCAAGAGTAACTTCATCTCTCACTTTCAGTTTCTCTTCCCAGCTCCTACTTCTCTATTGTTGCTCTTCTTCTCCTTCTCAGACTATCTCTATTTCTTGTCTCTATTTATCTTCTTTTTCTCTATCTCTCTGCGTCTCCCGTGTATGTGTCACTGTGTGAGTGAACGAATGAAACAGTCAATGAAAAGATCATCCCAGTCACCACCATCTCTTCCTTTTATAGCCCTACTCTAGGTTTAGGCTTTTAGGGTTGTTACGTCATCAACCTGTACATGTCAAAAGTTAGTGTCCAAAAATTTACAAGGGGTGACTAATCACATATGGGGGTGGGGATGACTAATTAAGTCACCCCTGTGACTAGCCACACACAGGGGTGACTAATTAAGTTACCCCCATAACTAGTTACGTTGACTTGGTAAGTCACCACTGTGCATGACTAACATTCACCCCCGTGCGTGGCTAGTCATAGAGGTAACTTAATTAGTCACCCCCATGCTTGGCTTAAATGTTAGTCATGAATGATGGTGACTTGGTAAGTCACCACTGTGAATAACATTGCACAATACCATTAAGGTGGTGACTTATCACCACCGTGAGGTGGTGACACTTTTTACCGTTTTTTTTTCTTTTTAATATTTTATTTCTCTTTTCATGCAACTTTACATGACTTTCCCTTCAACCTATATGCAAAATTTACAAAAATAATCCAATTAACATATGCACAGTATTTCCACTCAATATATCTCACATTTGGATCAAAACACAAAGATTTGTAACGAAAATCATGATATGAAGGAAATTAAAATCAATAGAAACTAGACACAATAATTCCCCCACACTTAAACTATGCTTGTCCTGAAGCATAATAAAGAGTACTAGACTATAAAAGAACAAATAATGAAAACAACAATTTTCCCAAATAGTAGTCAAAGATATCAATGATCAATTCAACAATCACAACCTAAGAACTTGAAACTCATAATACTCTATGAACAAGTAATTCTTCGTATGCTTAGCCAAAATAAACAAGAACTTCAATTCAAAGAACCATCAACAAGTGTGATAGACACTCACTCCACTCTCCATCCTCTCAAGCATTTAAAGGTAGTAAATATTCATTCATCATTCATTTCATGTAAGGTATCTACCATAGACTTGATTACTAATCCAATCTCCACTACTCATATCAAACATAAACATCAATCCGAAGGTCTTTATTTCGGTTTTAATAGGGTTGGGCTTAGGATTGGAAAAAAACTAAAATAGTATTTTAAAACCACAGAACTAATTGAGCATTCAAAATAATTTAGAAAAATGACAAATAAAACACTTAATTCTTTCCTATCACGTAATAAAGTTAGCACTCTTCATTTTTACGCCTCTCCTCTTCTTTCATTTTATAGTCATCTTCTCTTTCCGTTGTTTCTTTTGAATTCATATTTTTCTTTTCCATTCTTTTTTCTTTTTCTTTTATTTTTCTTTATTTTTTTAAATTATTTATTTATTCATTTAAAACAAGGAAATTTAAGGAAGAAAAATAAAGGAGAGAAAATTACAACAACTATACCCATCCCTAGCTTAAAAGCCAACTATAAGCTATAACTCCCCCACACTTATTACCTATACCCGATTATACCTTTTCAAATGCTCATCTTGCCCTTATCGTAGGTGTAATGAAGAAGATAAACAATCAAGGTCAAAGCTCATATGTTGAGTTTAAAGAAAGAAACATATTCATTTAAGCTCAAGGGGGCTCACTAAGGGTGACATTATGGTGGCTTTTTGAGCTAATAGGGTAAATCCTAATTGCTTTCACCATTTCAATGTTTGCATAAGGTTATGTGATCTCAACTAGTATTTGCAAGCAAGTTCTAGAGTTCATTAATCATGAAAGAACACTCTCAATAAAGAATACTTGAAATTGGTGTTTAATAATTAGAAAATGCTCAAATTTTTATCAAATGAAAAGTTTCATTCATTTATCACAACAAGCTAATGTCCTTTTAGCCGAAATCCAAGTTAATCAGCCTAAGCATGCAAGTATACTCATTCACTCATATTATGCATTTCTAATCTCGATTGAGTTCATTTAATGATCATGTATCTCTAAATAAGACATAGGAAAACAAGTACACAATACACAATTTATACTCCCCTTACACTTAAACATCATATTATTCATAGTGTAGCACAAAAAAGTAAAAGAGGGGTCTAGGAAAAAACAAAAAAAATTAATATAAATGAGGACAAATTAAAGACTAAAAGAAATTAAACTATATACAATACAGAAAATATAAAGATTAAGGAAAGAAATAAGATACAAAATTATGGTGGTAGCTACATAGATGCAGTGTGAAGCATAGCAATAAGAATAGCATCCAAAATTGAGGAGTGGAGATAGCTATGAGGAAGACAAACAGAAGAGATTGAAAAGAAGCCCTGTGCATATAAAGCAAATAGATTAAGTCAAGTTTCACTAAAAGAAATAACAAACAACTAAATTGAAAGACAAAACAGAAATGATATGGGTTGCCTCCCATTTAGCGCTTCTCTAATGTCTTTTAGCTGGACACCTCAACCGTGACACTTAAGGTGGATCGTCCAAAGTGCTCGATTCCCTTGTTGCCTTCTCTTCATGAGTCTTCTTCTCCAAAAATTTTTCAACCTCTCTCGCAGTTGCATCATCCAATAATTAACAGCACTTATCAATCTCCCTCACCAAGCTTAACTTCTTTTCTTCTTCTTCCTACAACATAAAATCAAAGTCTGTAGGATTAAACTGATTAACACGAGAACATTCTTCATAAACAGTAGTTATAAGAATAGGTTCAAAATTAAAGATTGAGAATTGTAGTATTTCTCCTAAAATAGTCATGCTCAGCTTGCCATTCTTCACGTCAATAAAGGTATTAGTAGTTGTAACACCCCATTACCCTAGGGTACGCACCGGGACCCCCGTAGGTCATTCCGATACATATCCTACGATAAGGAAGTGCTACGTACAATCACTACCGAACTCCACATGGCATCATATAAATTTGAATAATAAAGCAGTAATCATAAACCACAATAATTTTTAAAACCAAATTCTTCCTCTTTTCATTACTCAAAAACAACAGTTTGATACATCAAATGTACAGTCTGTACAT
>JANZXR010123831.1:0-35728 GCA_027575705.1 Erythroxylum echinodendron
TATACCGACTTTTAATTGTTAAGTGATGTGGCACACCACCCTCGCGGGGCACGGATTCGGATATCACTATCGATATCAGGTTCAGGTCCAGCAGGAGTGGGGTGTTACATATAAATTTTATGTTTTTAAGTATCTTTGAATGACTATGCATGTTAATTACGATATGGCACCTATTTTGTTTACTTAGGAAATTGGCTATATACATTTATAACTATAAGTCAATTGAATTGGTTAACATCATTAGTAACTATTCATGAAGATAATTAACTAAAAAGAAATGAGGTAGGTAAAGAAATTAAAGAAAAGAAAAAAAAGAGCATTAAATATGCTGCTATTTTGATGGCCCTTTTTGAAAAAATTGGGTTGAGAATAGAGTTAGTGGCCAATTAAGAATGTGATATAGCTGAGTAACCTAGGGCATTCACAAAAAATGTTTGTCTTTATATAAAAATGATAGACTGACATTCCAACCAAGCTAAATAATAAAAAAACTGATATAGTTAAATAACTGGGAGACATTCATGAAAAGAAAGAAAACAAAAAAATGGTGTTTCAATAAATAAAACCTATTGATCTTTGAAAAAAAATATTTTCATGAAAGGATATTTACTGATAGTTGCATTTTCCATTGATTACAAATTATAAATGTATATGTATAAATGCCATAGGAGAATGAATAAGTTGTTAATATTTTGACTGATATGTATATTCACTTCAAAGTACTCAATCATGAAAGATATAGGTTAGTATGTTGGCACATTTTGAATGGTTAATGTTTTTAGTTAAATTGATTCTATAAGATATGACATCATTGTCTCATTATAGCATATTGCATATTGCATAAATGAGTGATTATTGGATTTTATGTTGGTTTGTTTGTACTTTTGTCTTTTCCTGAGGACAAACAAAAGTTTAAATGTATGGATGTTGACAGGTATAGATCATACTATGTTTTGATAGGTGTTTTATGTTTTTAAGTATTTATTAGATTATTATCGTATGTATAGGTTTAGAATAGTGTTATTGTGTGTGTTTTTTTATACTCTGAGTGTTTGTGTGGTTTTGAGCATAAATTTAATCTTAATTTTATGTTTCATGAGGTCTTTAATATGTATGTGAGTGATGGAAATCAAGAAAATGAAGAATAAAAAAAATGGAGGAAGCTAGAAGTAGGACACGATCATGTATGACCTACATGGTCTCTAGCATGATCATGTTAGAGAGGAAAATCAGTGGAGCACGATCATGTTAGGGAGTTTATATAAGCAAAAGTTTCACATATTTTAAGGCCTGGGGCTATTTTTGGAACCGAAAAAAATGGAATAACCTTAGACATGGCACCAAAACCCTAAACAATATGTAAGAATACGAAACACACTAAAAAATAGCAACATCCACAGTTAAAAATCAATCAAAAGTGGGAGATCAGGAAGAAAATATAGGAATTCTGTCTTTCCAATCTAGACCTTAATTTCATATTAGGATTTACTCTAGAATTATTTTATGAATTTTAATTAATGTTGATTTCAATACATATTGGATGTTTATGATAATTATTCATGCTTAAACCTGATAAAAAATGAAGAAAGTCAGTCAAAAGTAATTAGCGTTAGATTGTACAACGAGAGTCAGCATTTTAATAGACACACAATTATCAAATTAACAATAATTTGAAGAGAGATCTTATTTGATAAATTAATTATCCAATCGATAGCTTCAGATATAATTCAATAAGTTAGGGAAAGTTTTGTTAATAGAGAGATTGCCAATCTGGAAATTTTGAATTTAATTAAAGTTAATTTATTAGATCTTGAGAGAGTAATCAAGACCTTAGGAAATCTAAGATTAAACACATAATTAGATCAACAAGATTGAAAGAAACAAAATAAGGAAAGAATAAGTCCTAAATATTTCATCTTGATCGAAACCTTAAATTTTATTGGCAACTTATTGTTTATTTGCTTATTTGCTTTGCTTTATTACTTGCTTTATTTAAATCGAAACCTCAAGGATTATTTAAATTTAATTCAATTCAATTTATGAATACCTTAGACAAAGTTAGATTCAAATTATTAACTCTTGCATAATCCTTGAGGGAACGATAACCTTTTTATACTACAAGATACGATCTATGTATTTGTGTATTGGAAGTTTTATTATTAGATATAAAACTTGCTCAACAACACTGTTTGAGGATTTTTCCTTTTTCTCCTTAACTGACCTACCTTTTGCTTGGATTACAAACTATCAATAATAATTGGTCTTACTCTAGCTTGTTTTAGCTCATCCCCCTTAGACAATACCCCTGTAAATTTAGATGTTACTCTCTCTCTGATTTTTGTTTAAAATGATTTCTCTTTCTTCATTTTTCTTATGGAACGATTCAATATTAGTTTGAATCACCCTAATATTGTTATATTAAATATCCAGCCCTATGTTGAGACTTTCTGTGATCAAATATGACTTTAGGTTCATGAGAATGACAAATAAGTAAAGACACGATGGAAGAATTTTTTATATCGAGATACATGGCCTTGTAGAGTGCTGCACACTTATGTCTTGACTTACAAAACTGTGTGGACCAACCATGTACATGATCATAAACATGCCTTTGTGAAGATAATGACTATGTGGAGATCATGAAACTTTTTGTAACTATGTTTGTTTGTCATTGAGGCGGTGCTGGAAAAATAAGTTACTTACGTAGCTATATAAGTGACCATGTAAATTATAGAAATTTTATTTCATGATAAAAAAAGAGAAAAAGATGTAGGTTTTTATAGAGAGTGCAGCCACAACATCCAAAAATGAAGAAAACAGAGAGAGGGCAAAGAGTGTTATATTCTCATCCTTATTTGATTATTTTGGGATTGGTTTGAGGGTTTGCTTATTATGATATTGATTTTGGTTTTAATCTTGAAACTTGGTAGAACAATGTGTTGTTTGGGGGTAAGAGATCAACTTTTTCTATAAATCCTTACTGAGTTTAGTGGATTTATTTATCAGTTTGTCTTATAGTTTTTCCCTCTACAATTGAGGGTTTTACATATTAAATCTTGTTGTTTGTTTCATCTTTAAAGTTCCTTATTCTCATACTATTCACTACTGCAATTTGAAAAGTTCTTTCTTGGCATTGATATTTGGTTGATCATTTAGAGAGTTGTGTATATTTCTTGCAGCAAGTGGTATAAGAGTTATCGTAATAGAAGGTGAAAATAACTGTATGGTCAAGTTAATGTCATCAAATTACTCTATATAGAAGTCCATGATAGAGGACATTCTCTATTCCAAGGATCTCTTTGATCTTATTGATGTGGATAGAGATGTGAAGGATGATTTTCCTTTAAAACCTGAAAAGATGTCAAACAAAGAATGGGAAAAGAAGAAGTGAAAAACTTTGGGCACTATAAAACAATGGATTGCTGTCAACATATTTAACCATATACCTTAAGAAACAGATCCTTTTAAGCTATAAAATAAGATAGAAGGCCTGTATAAAAAAAAGACTACTTGTAATAAGGCTTCTTTAATTAAAAGGCTTATAAACTTGAAGTTGAAAGTTGGGAAATTACTGTCGGAGCATATAATTGATTTCTAATATGTAATTAATAAGCTTACTATAATGAAGATCAGTCTTCATAATGATTTTCAAGGCTTATTCATATTGAGTTCATTACTGGATAGTTGGGAAACTTTTGTGGTGACAATTAGCAACTCAGCTCCTGAAGATGTACTATCTTTGAATGTCATCAAAGAGAGTATTTTTTTAATGAAGAAATCAGACGGAAGGATATTGGAGTTGATAGCATGCAATATTTTATGAAAAAAAGTAAGGGAAGGAACAAGAGTATAGGTCCTAAAGGTTATGGAAAGTCTAAAAATTGTTTAAAGTCCAGAGGTCATAAAGACATGAAGACATGCCACCATTACAATAAGACATGACATATTAAAAGGGTTCAGAAAAATCAAGATCATCATAATGATGGTGATGATAGAGTATAACTATAATTGCTTCAAATACGTATGATGAGGTGTCCTTAGTTTGTGTAACTACTAAATGTTTTGATGTCAGCAATTCTAATTTTTAATGGTTAATCGACGTGGGAGCATCTTACTATTTTATTCCAAAGGTTGAGTATTTCTTAAACTATAAGAGTGTATATTTTAGGAGTGTTAATATTAGAAACCAAGGATCCGTCAAGATAGTTGTATGGGTGATATCTAAGATCAGATAAATGTCAGATGCTTACTGACCTTAAGAGATGTAGGACACATCCCTGATCTAAGGCTAAATCTACTATCAGCGAATGTGTTAGATCAAGTAGGTTTTCAACATACTTTTAAGGATAGAATGTGGAAATTATCCAAACGTGCTATAATGGTTACCCAGGATAGTTATGTTGCTCGCTGTATAAGACACACTTAAAGGTGTGTGGTGGGGGAGATAAAGGTGTGTGGTGGGGGAGAAGTATACTCAACCAAAAAGGAATCTACACAAAACCTATGGCATCTACAATTGGGACACATGAGTGAGAAGAAATTAAAGTTGCTGGCTGGAAAATCCTTTATTGCAATTACGAACTCACAAATATTAAATCACTATGATCATTGCTTGACTAGAAAGTAGCATAGATTCTCTTTCAAAAGAAGATCTATAAGGAAGTAGGAGTTATTGAAGTTGGTGCATTTAGATGCGTGTGGTCTTATTGAGGATGATCCATTAAGAGGTAAAAGATATTTTGTTAAATTCATTGATGATGCTTCGAGAAAGATTTAGGTGTACATGTTGAACTCTAAGAGTCAAGTGTTTGAAACTTTTAAGAAGTTTCATGTTAAGGTAAAAAGGAAAATGAAAGTTCCTTATAAGAGAGAAAGGAGGGGAGTATACTTCAAGATGTTTGCATAATATTATACATCACATGAAATTAAACTTGAGAAAGCTAAAGCATGAACTCAACAACATAATCGAGTTGCTGAGAGGATGGATAAAAACATTATGGATAAGGTTCGTTACATGATTAGGATGTCAATGTTGCCAAAGACATTTTAGGGAGAAGCAATTTAAACTAAGGTCTGCCTAATCAATCAAGCTACTTTAGTTCAATTGGATTTTGAAATTCTCAAGAGAGCATGGATTGGCAAGGACCTACATATTATCATTTCAGAGTTTTTGGCTACAAAGTATTCTGATATATACCCAAGAATCAGAGAAAGAAGCTTGAATCAAACTCAATATCTAGCATCTTTGTTAGACATGATGTTAATCAGTTTAAATTCAAACTTTATAAGCTAAAAAGGAAAAAGGTGGTTAGGAGCAAGGATGTGGTGTTTCAAGAATATGAGAGAGGTGATGATCTTCTAAGTGAAGGTAAATCATCACATTGTAACTCATCACATGGCATAATTAGCTCTTCACCAATTCCTGTGATTATTGAGCAATATATAGGAGAAGAAGTTAAAGTGTGTGACCAATCACATATTGGTGGTGATTAGATACAATCTAATATTGATGAGCTATATAAACCACATCTAAACAATACAAAAGATGAATCCATCTAGGATAATGATCAGGGGGAACAATTGGATCTAACAAATGATGAAAGACAACTTCAAAAGTCATCAAGGGAGAAATGGCCTGTTACCAAGTATCCAAGTTTTGAATACATATTAATTACCGTTGAGTGGAAGCCTAAGAATGTGTAAAAGGTGGCATCATCTCTGGCTCACATCTATAAGGAATAAATGGATTCCTTAAAGAAGAATAATACATACGATCTTGTAAAGCTTCCAAAAGACAAAAAGGAATTGAAAAACAAATGGGTATTCAAGATAAAGAGATATGGTAACAAGATAGTAAAGCACAAGGCGAGGCTAGTAGTGAAAGGATTCAGTTACAAGAAAGGTATTGAATTTGATGAAATCTTTTTGTCAGTAGTTAAGATGAACTCAATACAAATAATTTTGGATCTAAGTGCCTATTTGGATCTTGAACTCAAACAACTATATATTAAAACAACCTTCTCTTATAAGGTGTATATCAGAAGGTTTAAAAGCTAAAGGGAAGTAAATTTTGGTCTAAAAGTTGAAGAAAAGTCTATATGGCTTAAAATAAGCTTCAAGGTAATGGTATGGAAAGTTTGACTCCTTTATGGAAAGTTTGATTCCTTTATGATAGATCATGGTTTCAAGTGAACTTATGTCGATGCTTGTGGGTATTGCAAGAAGTTATTAGGTGAGAACTTCATCATTCTTCTTTTTTATGTTGATGATAGACATTGGTAGAATCTAAAAGAAGGAGAACTCATCCAAATCATTTGATATAAAAGATTTGGTACTTGCAAAGCAGATCTTTGGCATGAAGATAACTTGAGAAGGAAGGATAAGCAATTATGGTTATCTAAGGAGAGATAAATTTAAAGAGTGCTAAAAAGATTCAACATGTAATATGCTAAACCAGTTAGCATGCCATTGGTATCACACTTCAAGTTGAGTAAGCGTGCATGTCCCTCACTAGAAAAGGAGAAATAAGGTATCTCCTTTATTCCATAGTCATCTACAATAGGGTATTTGATGTATACACTGGTGTGCATAAGGCCAGATATTGATCAATCTGTTAGGATAGTAAGCAGATTCTTTTCAAATCTAAGGAAGCAGTGAAATGGTTTATGAGATACTTGAGAGGCACATCGAAGTGGAATCTTTGTTTTGGTAATGATGAGCTACTCTAGAAGGTTTTATGGATGCAGATATGGTTAAAGATCTTGATGGTGAAAATCCAATTCAGGTTTCTATTCAAGTTTACAGGTTGATTCATTTCATGGAAATCCAAACTACAAAAGTATATGGCTTTATCTACTACTAAAGCAGAATATGCAGCTACAGTGGAAGCTTGTAAGGAGATGTTTTGGCTAAAAAATTCCTTTTAAGAGTTGGATGTGAAGTAAGAATATTATGTGGTATTTTGTGATAGTCAAATTGCTATTAACTTGAGCAAAACTATTATGTATCATTCCCATACAAAGCATATAGACATCAGCTATCATTAGTTGAGGTCTATGATAGAAGAGCCATAATTAATATTGAAGAAGATTCATATAGATTTGAATGATAGTGATATGCTGACTAAAGTAGTTCCAAGAAACAAGCATGAGCTTTGTAGTATGCTTATTGAGATGTATCTTAAGTAGATGGTGAAGAATAATGTCTCATCCCCATATTTAGGTTGCAGGGGGTTATTAACTATCCATCCATATTTTGAAACTTTTAATGATTGAAGATGACTTTAAAGTTCATGGGAATGATGAACAAGTGAAGACACAATGGAAGAATCCCTTCTAAGGAGATACACAGCCATGTAGAGTGCCACATACCTATGTCTTAGCTTACATGGCTATGTGGATCAATTGTGTAAGTCTTTGTAAAAGAAAGTATGAAGAGGTGAAGACATACTCAGTCTTATAAATGATTATGTATATGCCAGTATGAAGATACATGATCTTGTGTGGATATTGTCTAACTCACTGTGATCGTATATGTTTGTGACTGAGGCGATATATGGTTACTTACACGACCATGTAAGTTGTAGAATATTTTATTTTTCGATATAAAAGAGAAAATGACATAGATTTTTGTTGAGAGTGTGACACAATGTCCAAAAGTGAGGAAAAGCAGGGAGATGACAAAGAGTATTGTTGATATTTGTGATTTGCATTATGTTTTAGGGTTTAATTTATTAGGTATTTACTGTTAATTTGAGTGTTTAGTGTTTATTTAGGTTTTAATTGTGTTAGTTTATGTGTTTAACTATTTTTTATAAGTTAGTATGAGTCCTTGAGCTTAAATGTTATATTTTTTAGGTATCTTGATGTGTGTAGTAGTGTTTCAGGGTAAAAGGAAAAGAATGGAGAAGTTTCGAAGATTTTCGAGCCAAAACCATAGCCCATGATTGTGGCACAATAAGCCACGATCATGATAGAAAGAGGTAAGCTAACAGGACCGAGGCCACGATCGTGGACTTTAGGCCACGACCACGATCGTGGACTTTAGGCCACAATCATGATAGAGAGTTATGTGCTAGGCCACGATCATGCACTTTGGGCTAGGATCGTGACAGTGCCACGATCGTGGCCTGCATCGGGCTGACACTAAAACTCAATTTTTGCAAGACGCCCCGAATCAACACTAGGGCTTCTAAAGTATAAATATAACATTAAGAGAAAGATGAAGCAACCGGAAAAAAAGACATTGAAGCCTTTTTACATTAGCCAATTCCATTCATTAGAGAGTATAACGAGAGATTTGAGGAAGGAGCCGAAGGAAGAGAGATACGAAGAAGAAGCTTAAAACGAAGTACTTCCTGGAATAGGTGGTTTCCCACAGTTGCTACCTCCACGAGTTCGTTCCAATAATATTTTCCATTTTTATTTTTATTTTATTAATGTATAGAATTGGGATAATTATTAAGAATATTTGTTGTTGAATGTTGATTTTGTCTAAACTCACCTTCGGGATTTTGATTCTTGAGATTAATGAAGTTTGATTTATTGTGTTTTAATTGAGTTTTTTGTGCTTCAATATTTGTGCTTAATAATTCGGTAATAAACTAAGAGGATGAACTAAGTGAATTTCATCAAATTGGGATAACGAGAGTTAGGTAATTTGATAGATAAGAATTAAATCAAACCTGTAAAATCGTGTAACGAGAGATCGAGCATAGGCTTTCGATAGATTATTAGACAAATTCAGAACTAATTTAGGTTTTGGGAAAATTGGAAATCGAGAGATTACAATTGCATAAGTTAAAATAAGGATTATAAATTATGGTTAAAGATTATACTCGAAAGAGAGTAATCCACTCTAAGATCTCCTAGACGCAATAATTCAACAATTCCATAATTGATAGATTTTCATTAATTTCATATTAAAACCCCCTTTCTCTTAATTGGTAGTTTCTGGGTTGATTCTGGTTTTGGTTGTACAAAATTGCTATTTTGTTTATATTTTATGAGTTCAATTCTTGATATTGATTGTTGATTGGTTAATTTCTACATTAGTTGTTTATTTTGATTTATTGTGAAATTTAGTCAAGCTTTAGATTTTAGGATTATATTAACCCTCCTCGTGGCATCGATACCTTAGGTACTATACGAATGACCCATGCACTTGCAGAAATATCGAGGTTATAAATATTAAAACTTTTTCATAGCATAACACCCCGATCAAGTTTTTAGCGCTATTATCAGGGAGGCGATGGTTTAGTTCTATAGTTTAAGGCGTTTAGATTATTTTTTAATTTTTTCCGTTCACTAATTTTTATTTCAGAATCGTGCTCTTGCATGAACACAAGAGTCACGTTCGAGTCGTGCAGCGAAGACAATAGATTTAGATATTACTCGACTAGAACAAACCCTTAGGAAAGCTTGGAGAGAAGATGCCGAAGAGATTGGAAAATAAAAATTGGTTGAGGAATTCCAACAGAACATGGACCATGAAGTGAACCAAAGCTGACAACAGAGGACCCTGATGGACTTCATGAGGCTGCGGTTTACCCCGTTTATCTAAGGAGTGGTTAGGCCGCCTGTTCAAGTGGCCTTGTTTGAGATAAAACCTGCACTCCTTAATATGCTTCAGTAGAATGTGCAATTCCATGGATTGGTGAATGAGGATCCCAACGTGCCCATCGTGAATTTCCTCGAGATTTGTGATACTTTTCAGTATCATCAGATGTCGGAGGATGTTGTTAGAATCATGTTGTTTCCTTTCACTCTTGGAGATAGAGTAAAGGCTTGGTATCATTCACTGAGCCCAGCCAACATCACAACAAGGGATCAACTTGTGCATTCCTTTTTGGAGAAGTATTTCCCGTTAATAAACACCACCAAGATAATTAAGAAAATCACTAATTTCCAATAAGGTGACAGGGAATCAATCTACAAAGCATGGAAAAGATATAAGGATCTGCAATGGGAGTGCCCATACCATAACCTACTGAAGAAGTTCCTTTTATAAACCTTCTACAATGGAGTTAACCCATCGACAAGAGGCACAATTGACATAACATCAGGAGGATCCTTGATGTGAAAGACTGTTGATGAAGCAGAGGAGTTGATAGAGGAAATCGCAAGCCATAATTTCTTATGGACAAACGAGTAGGAGAGGCCACCGATTACTTTCACAGAGCAGAAGGGAATTGATGAGTTCGATTATATGACAAAGATGCAAGCGAACATTAACAACTTGACGTGACAAATTAACAACATAAAGGCATCATCCTCAACTCAGGTGAAGTCCGCATAATTGAAGTGTGAGCTTTATGGTCAGATAGACCATGATACTGTGGAGTGTTATTTAATGAAGGAGGGTAGTCAAGAGTAAGTGAATTATATGGGGGCACAATATAGACGAGGAGGGGGTAATAATACCTACTCCAACAACTACAACCTTGGGTGGAAGAACCACCCTAACTTCTCCTGGTCAAACAATAACGGAGGACAATTTAGGCCTTAAGGACAATCGAGTTTCCAGAAAGATAAAGCGAGATCATTGGAATAAAAGTTAGACAAGATTTTGGATAAGATCGGAGGTAAGGAGGAAGCATATAGGAGGCTCGAGAGCAAATTCGAGCAAGTCACAAAGAACCATGCCTCATCCATACATGTCTACTCAGAATGTTAGAATTCTTCCAAGCAACACCGAGTCTAATATGAAAGAACGGATCATGGAAATCAGCAAAACCGAGGATGAGGAACCTAAAAAGGTAAAGGGAGGAGGAGATGAAGGAGAAAGTTAAACAATTAAAGAAGACTTTCTAAGTGAGCTCGTGATCAAGTCACTTAAGGCAACTCGACGTACATTTCCATTCCTTATTGCGTAGCAACAAAAGTTATATGCAAAGAGGGAAGCGAGGCAATTACAAGATATTGGATCCAACAAGGTCGAGGAAGTGATGGAACAACAACGGATAGAGCTGAGATTAAAGGAATTCGTCAAAAAGAAGGTTAACGAGCAATTATCGGAAAAAGACCCCAATATTACACAGAAGAAGGAGGACCCAGGGGACTTTTTCATCCCCTGTAATATCAATAAAATCATCATAGATAGGACATTCATAAATTTAGGAAGGAGTATAAACATGATACCCTACACTTTTAATCTGAAGCTGGGGTTACGAGAGTTAGTACTCACTAAGTTTTTGATAAAGACGGTCGGCAGAACAATGCATAAACCGATGGGGATTATAAAGGATGTGCCAGTAAAAGTTGATAAATATATCTTTCCAACAGACTTCTACATACTGGACATTAACGAAGATAGCGACACCCCGATAGTTCTTAGATGACCATTCTTGGCTACTGCGCGTTTAATCATTGATGTCTATTAACTCCGCGAAGAGGAAAGGAGAAATTGACCTTCAAGGTGGCTAGAAGAGAGTACGATTCTCCTTCACCTTTAATGGATATAAAGGAATCTGAACCTCGAGGAAAATGGGAAGATATCAAGGATCTTGAGAATGCTTTAAGGAAGAAGCACTCGCAAAGAAGAAGGCGAGGAAAGGAGAATTATAAGGAAGGTGGGGACTGTAGCATGATAGCTAAAGTTCAAACTTTGAGATTAATGATGGCGTTACCATCGCACCATTCATTCTGACCACCGTGATCTTAAAGGAGCATCGAGCTACCGACGTTAAAAGAAGCGCTACATGGGAGGCAACCCATAGAAAAAAAATTAGTCTCTTGTTTATTTTTGTTATAACGTTGAATTATTCAATTAGGTTTATTTTTGTTTATTTTTATTTTCGAATAAAATCAAAAAGGAATAAGATCTCGGAATAACTGGATGACTTAATCAAACAAGTAAAGAGAGTTAAAAAAGGGCTACAAAAGAATTAAGAAGTGAAATTAGAAAGATTGGAAAAAGAACTTGAGGTGAAAAATCAAGAAGTGATGGAAAGCCGCTGGCCACGATCGTGGCCTGTGATATGCAGAACAAGGGGAGCACGCAATTTTTAATGAAATTTTTACCATTTTACCCTTTTAACCACTTATATATTCAGTTATAATGTCACTGTTACTTTCACTTTCACTTTCATTTTATATCTCTAGACTTCAAGCCACAAAATCTCTCACATCTCTCTAAAATTTTTCAACTTCCAATTTTCTTCCACATTCTACCCAATTATGTCATGCATTGAACAATCAGCCCAATGGAAGCATATGTACGACAACAAGTTGCAGGACGTGGATGAAGAAACTGAGCAGCAGACTTTGGTGGGCCCTTCCTAATCTACACTAAGGAAGAAGGTACTCATTTCTAGTCCCTTCGTGCTAGACAAATTGTAGTTCCTAAGTACTTTCATTTTGACACATTTGATAGGCTAGAGTTAGGTGAGCGAGTAGAAAACCTAGCTGAAAGGATCCAGTGGGCCCAATTCATATGATTTCAATTTCCTGTTTATCAGGAGCTTACACTAAAATCTTTCACCAACCCTAGGAATCCAAAAGAATTGCGGTTTAGGATAGGAGGACGAGCTTATGAATTAAATGTAAAAATCATGTGCGAGATGTGTGGATTCCCCGAATCCTCCATCATCGATCATCTTGAGACTTTCTTCCTTCTTAATACTGGAATGAGCATAATGGAATTGAGAAATTCCATACCAAGAATGCTCATAACAACATTATAAGGTCCCACGAACACTTGTTATTGCACAAATTTATATGTCAGCTAGTTTTTGATAAAACCGAAACCAAAAAGTGTTTGACAAAGGAACTTTTTATGTTGTGGTGCATGGACTACAGTTCCAACCTACACGTCCACACATGTGCGGAATGCCATTATTACGACTCCGCGTAAAAGGAGCAACAATTTAGGAATGGGGTATATAGTGCCTGCCATTGCAAAATATTTTGGCATGGAATAGAGTGGATTAACTATTCATCTATTGGAATTCTTAAACCATCATCACTTATGGCTGGTTAAAATCCTTAAGTCCCATAATATAGAACTTAGGGATATCAACTAGAAGACATATGACAGAATCAGGGCAAGTTAAGTGAGTTCGAGCTCAACGCCACCTCGATAAGTAGAAGAGTCTGAGGAAGAGGAAGAAGAGCATGTCTGGAAGCAGTTTTTTTATGCAATCTTCGAAACTAAGAAGACACTCACGGAGAACACCAGAATAGTGAAGGAGATGGCTTGCACACAAAAATATCAAAGCTGGGATATCATTCGGATCTACAGATATTTCGAGGCACAGGGCGTTCAATTGCCACTTTCGACACCATCACCACCTCAATCTCCATAGGATTTGTGTCTAACCCATTTATTTTTCTTTTTCAAATTAGCCTTTAGTTCTAATTTATGGTTATTTTTATTTTCATTCTATTTTCTATCTACTTTAAATTATGTTTTTCTTTTATGTGCTTAGTTGCCCTCTTTTCATATTGAGGACAATGTGTTGTGCAAGTGTGGGGAGGGATATGTGTTTTGCTTTTGAATGCGATTTTGCATGCTGTATGATAGTTATTAGGTTGCATTTTGTGAACTGCTTGAATGTGTCAATGACTTAAATGGAGGGAAATTTATTTAATTTTGAACATAGTCTACTAGTTTGTAAATAATCATTAGCTCGCAAAATTAGTGAATTAGGAATATTTGGATAAATACACAATTTAATTAGGATTTAGTGGAAATTTAAAACCCTATAAATTGTCACATTCATTCATAATTTAAGGCCTTTTAAATTAGTAGCTTAACTAGTATTTTTCATGGAAATGAATAGCTTAAATAACAAGGTAGGTAATAAATGAAAAAAATCACTAGTTAAATGAATCACTATTCTGCTAGCCTTCGGGTTATGAATAGAGCTAGTAGCTAGTTGAAAATGTGATATAGCTGAGTAATGAGATCAATACGCATCACAAATGTGTGCCTTCACATGAAAAAGTTATAATGACGTTTCAACCAAGTTGTTTAATGAAAACATGACTTAGTTAAGTAACCGGATTGACATTCATTACCAATGTTTGCCTTCAGGTAAAAAGACTAAGTCTATGTTTTAAAAAAAAGTGTTTCCTTAATAAAACCTACTCGACTTGTGACAAGCTTGACTTTTCATGAAAATATACTTAGGAACAGTTACAGAGTCTGAAGAACTAAAGAATCATTATTGTGTGTGTACAACTGAAAGGGTAAATAAATTAACACTTAGATCTCAATTAAATTTTATATTTAGTTCAAATCCCCTAGACATAGACTTTGCATGTTAATGATTAGATATAACTTCTATGATTGTGTTTAAGATTAAATTTATTTTATGAAGTCAAAGTTATTTTCTCATTATTACATTGTGTTTGTTGTTTTGTTTGATTGAGGACAGGAAAATGTTTAAGTGTAGGGGTGTTGATAGTTATGATTTGCATTATGTTTTAGGATTTAATTTGTTAGGTATTTAGTGTTAATTTGAGAGTTTAGTGTGTATTTAAGTTTTAATTATGTTAGTTTATGTTTTTAAGTGTTTTTTATGGATTAGTATGAGTCTTTGAGCTTAACTGTTATGTTTTTAAGGTACCTTGATGTGTTTGCTAGTGTTTCAGGATAAATGGCGAAGAACGGAGAAGTTTCAAAGAGTTTCAGGCCAAAATCATGGCCCACAATCGTGGCACAATAGGCCACAATCGTGACAGAAAGAGGCAAGCTGACAGGACCCAGGCCACAATCATGCACTTTGGGCCACGATCGTGACAGGGAGCTATGTGCCAGCCCGTGATTGTGTACTTTAGGCTACGATCGTGACAAAGTGCATGATCGTGGCAGAGAGGGTTAGGCACTAGCCACGATCGTAGCAGGCATAGCCACGATCGTGGATTGTGTCAAGCTGACACTAAAACTCAAGTTTTGCAAGACTTTTCAGACTATTTCGACCCTGAATTAAACCTAGAGCTTCCAAAGAGTAAATATAACATTAAGAGACAGATGAAACAGTAGGAAAAAAGAGCCTTTGAAGCCTTTTTGCACCAGCCAATTTCGAATCCCTAGACAGCATGTCCAGATATTTAAGGAAGGAAATGAAGGAAGAGAGACGCAGAGAAGAAGATTGACTTGAAGTACCCAGAACAAGTGGTTTCTCGCAATCGCTGCCTCCATAAGTCTGTTCCGATGGTATTTTCCATTTTTATTTCAATTTTATTGATGTATAGAATTGGGATAATCATTCAGAATATTTGTTATTGAACGTTGATTTTGTCTAAACTCACCTTCGGGATTTTCATTTTGGATATTAATGAAGTTTGATTTATTGTGTTTTAATTGAGTTTTTTGTGATTCGATATCTATGCTTAATAATTCGGTAAAAAACTGAGGGGGTGAACCGAGTGAATTTCATCAAATTGGGCTAACGAGAGTTAGGTAGTTTGATAGATAAGAATTGAATCAAACCCGTAAAATCGTGTAACGAGAGATCGAGCATATGCTTCTGGTAGGTTATTAGACAAATTCAAAACAAATTTAGGTTTTGGATAAATTGGAAATCGAGAGATTACAATTCCATAATTTAAATTAGGGATTATAAATAAGGGTTAAAGATTATAACTCGAGAGAGAGTAATCCACCGTAGGACCGTCTAGACCTGATAATTCAATAATTTCATAATTGATTAGATTTTCATTAATTTCGGATTAAAACCCCCTTTCTCTCAATTGGTAGTCTCTAGGTTGATTTTGGTTTTGGTTGTGTCAAATTAGTATTTTGTTTATATTTTATGAATTCAATTATTGATATTGATTGTTGATTGGTTAATGTCTGCATTAGTTGTTTATTTTGATTTGTTGTGAAATTTAGTCAAGCCTTAGATTTTAGGATTAAATTAACCCTCCTTGTTAGATCAATACCCTAGGCACTACGCGAACAACTCGTGCGCTTGCAGAAATATCAAGATTATAAATATTAAAAAAATTTCATAGCGTAACACCCCCGATCAATTGTATTCTCAGCCTTGTTTGAATCTTTTTAGGATTGGATTGAGAATTTGTTAATTGTAACGTCAACTTTAATTTCAATCTTGAAACTTTGTGAGACAACATATTGTTTGGGGATGAAAGATCAACTTTTTCTTTAAATTCTTGAGTTTAGTAGACTTATTTGTCAATTTGGCCCGTGGTTTTTTCCTCCACACTGGAGGATTTTTTATGTTAAATTTTTGAGTTTGTTTCTTCTTTAAAGTTTCTTATTCTCATATTATTTCACTTTTGCAATTTGAAGAGCTTTTTCTTGCAATTAATATTTAGTTGATCTTTTAGATAATTGTACATTTTTTCTCCCAATACTCTAACAGTTTTACCAAGGTTCTATTTTGCTTGTTGCAATTCCATTAAGATCAAGTCAGGAGAAGTAAGGCAAGAACTCAAAAATACCATTTTCTTCTCACAAGGATTTTCGTTATTCATTTCTTTGAATGCAGGACTTCGCATCTGATCATAGGAGATAGCCATGTATCTCAAAGCTTCTTTCTATAGTTGCAACTTCAAGACCCCAACACTTTTTGTTAGTTTTTCCAAGTTCTTCAAGAATATTGAACGTTTCAATGGCCAAGGAGGAAAATTAGGGTTTCCCTTCAATGGTAGTCTCATCAGTCATTTCGCCTTAGAAAAAAATTATAAAACTATTAATTTAAACTTTATTATAATTTTAAAAATATAAGAATTTCTCTTAAATTTTAAAATGTTAGGATTTAATTTAATTTTGATTGAAATTTTAGTTTAGGATAAAATTTTTATTTGATTTATTTAAATTTTAATGAAAACTTTAAGACAAAATAAACTTTATGCCTAATTTAAGAACATAAGCTTAAGTCAACACCAATAATCAAATAGAGACATGAGCTGTTTATTGAGATGAACACGGGATCACTCATTGCTACAAAGGCAAATATATATTATATGCATCATAAACGATAAGATCCAAATACAGATATTATTGTTATACACTCTTACATAATTAGGAAGTCCGCCAACCATATTACAACTCTGTTTCATATACGCGCACATATATATAATTTTATTATTTTTGGTACAACGGAAAAGCACACTTTTATATAGTACTGTTTTACTACTGAGCTTGAGTCTGAGTGAGGTGAGCATCAATATCCTTACTGCAATGGACTACATGCTCGAGAAATGTGGTAGGATCTGGGGTGTGATGGTTCAGCTTCTCGTATACAAGAGTCCAGTGGACCACGCTACCTTCCCCATTGGGCTTGGGAGTGGCTTGAACTATGATCCTGAAGTCCTTGTACTCCTTCATAAGATCCCCGTCTATCACTCTGAAGGTGGTTGAATTGTTCTTATCGTCTATGGCTTCTACTATCTCCTTTGCAGTTTTCTTAACACCATCTTCAACAATTCATGCAAACTTGTCAGTCATTAACCTTGAAGACTGTCATTGAGGAGAGGGCGTTTCTAATATTAGGCTCTAGGTCAAATAGAAAGAAGCTCATATTTTATCTCATTATTTTTCATGTTTCAAGAATCAGCTTTTATAAAGAATAAAATGAGACAAAATAGGGATAAGTCAAGAATAAGCCGTAAGTGTCCTTACTACTCTTGCCCAGAGGAATGACACTAGAAAGGGACTTAACCATATGTACAAATAAAAATATCATCTAGATGAAATGTTTACTTAAGTTTGTTCATTTCCTTTAGTTGATAGCAAATTTAGTTATCTAGTATTTGCTCCAGCAGTGTTTCTTCTTCTCAATTTTCCACGCAGGAGAAACAGTTGGAAAATTCTAACGTGAAAATCTTGCTAAATAGCTATCGTCATTATTATGACTTCTTAAGTTGATAAGTAGATCTTGCTAGAGAGTAGAGACTTTAAACTCTTGGAAGCAAGCAATAAAAAAAATAAGAATATCAGGGAGTTTGTAACTGTATATATATATATATAATTGTCCAATATTTTGTCGCGATAGTCTTTCCTTTAGATGACACTCCCCTTAGAAATCAGCTACACAAATTAATAGTTCAAGTTATATATTATATATTAAGCCGGGCTTTTATGGAGCTTAAGAGCCTATAACTGAAAAGAGGATCCTTGCTTCAGCTATCTTGTTCCTAGTTGATCACAGTAAACATATCGATTATAGCAAAACCATAAAGAGGAGTGGAGTCTCGAGATCGAAGAATTGCAAAATAAGTTTGGTTGATTCCTATTAAAATGATCTTAAGCAGAGAATATACATACCATGAGTATAATTCCAGGTGATGACAGTCCCCTCTTTACCCCAGTCGCCTTCATGGAGATCAACACCACGAACCTTGTCAGGGCTCACGGTATTCACATGATGTGGTCTGCAACTGAAGACATCGTGAAATTTGCCGGCTGGAGCTTTGATCTCTACATCAGCCTCCAAGTTGCCCAAGAGACTCATGTTCTTTGGGCTGATAATAATCTTCAAAAGCTACAGTCAAGTCTATGAACGTTAGAAGATATCGATTCGGGGTTTACGAAAGAAAATAGCAGTGCTTTCCTTTATATAGACGTGAACGACATGTATAAGATGACATGATGTAAACTGCGAGTTAGAATTATTGAGGGGTATATAAATGAAAAGGATATCTAAATATAATGCCTTAACATTTTGGATTGATGTGTGCCTAGAAAAGGAATCGCATGAATGCCGTATTTGTTAGGAGGACTAGACTAAATGATTAAGTGCATTGATGGTGAGTAGTTGATGAATAGAGATGAATTTAAAGAAACGTCGCTCGTGGATTGTGCGGAATGATTAAGTGCATTGACGGTGAGTAGTTGCTGAATAGAGATGAATTTCACAAACCAAACGAAATGGAAATGTTATTAAGATGTTGATATAATATTTAATAAATAGAAATAGGAATAAATAAAATTATTTAAAAATTTTAATTAGCATTAAATGTTATATCCTCGTAATAAAGGTTAAGAATAAATTTTTAATATGATATTATAGCTAACTTAGTTTCATGTTTAGCTTTCTCTAGAAATTGTCCAGTCTTTAGCCCTTATGGGCTCCGGCAGATATTAATCTTATTGTTTCTTGTATGTGAATGGAATGTATCGAGTGTCAAATTTTTATATTAACAACAAAGATTAAGATAATTATAATTTAATATCTTAAGAGTTTAAACCACATATTTATCATATTAAATATAGATTTAAGAAAATTTAATAATAAAATAAAATGCAATACGAAGTTGAAAGAATAATTTCATAAAATTTAGTTATTAAAAGATTTCAGATTGCCTTTATCCAATACAGGGCTCGAATGATTTGAAATTTTGTCAGACTGCGTATACGTTTACAATTATGAAAATCAGAAACTAAAGCACATCAAATCTTTTGTGCCGCAAGGAAGTATCAATTTTGTTTAAGTTAATTTTATTCATATATATGTATGTAAGTTTTATATAAATATATAAATAAAATTTAATAAAATGTTACGAGACATACGATCTGGTCCGAAACTAAAGCACCTCAATCTGAGATTATGGCTAAGCATGCAGAGACTTCAACTCTGGAACTATTTAAGACAAAAAGCTTTCAGTCTGTCCCCATCGATACATATTTTTACTTAATGGATAGAGGCAAACTGAAATCTTTTAATCCCTTCCTAGTCCATCAATATATTGAAAAACGAGCAAACTATTAAAGAAACTCTGAAAGTGTTGTTCATAAATTGTTTGATGTCATACTTAACATTTTAAAACGTATAAAACAAACTGCGGTTGAACTATTCTAATACGTCAACATTACTTGCTGAAATGACCAGTAAAAGAGTAATGTGGAGACAATAGTATCAAAATTCATAAAACTGAAAGTTCATTAATGAAGTCACAAAATTGTCATTGATGTGGCTAGTAAAGGAGAAGACAAAATGCTTTCTGTCATCCTTTGTTCTAATCAAGTACCTCAAGAAGACAGCGGGGTGGAAAATGGAAATTGGAATAGGCTAACCATTAAAAACAAGACCCTTTCACGTTGATTAGGTTTGGGTTAAATCTTAGACATCAAATTCGTAAGCAGTTTTCAGTTTATTCGAAATATTAATTTTAAGGAATAATCATAAAACATTAAGGATTTTTTCGTTTTATGTTTTAGGCTTAGCTACTCCAAGAACTCTTAAGACTATGTTTAGTGAGAGTTTATTAATAGAAGGATATTATTCTATTATTTAAGATGAGAGTTTATAATAGAATTAAATATAACGAGATAAAAGAGCAATATTTTATATTACATCTTATTTCATCATAAATAACAATAAAGAAAAACTTTTAATATGAAAGTTTAGGATGTAATGTAAAATGATATATAATTTTTTATTATATTACATTATAAACCTTTCTTTCAAATAATATTTTACTATATTATATTATAAACTCTTCCATCCCTTACAAACAATATTTTTCTAATATTATATCTATTTATATTCTATTTCATTATAAACAATTCAATTTTATTCTATTCTATTAAAAATATTACGTCCAAACTAAACATAACCTAAGCTATCGGAGCAATGATATTTTTTATGAATAAATTTTTATATTTAAAAGAAAAGGATTAATACATAAAATGAGATTATGGACATTCAACAGTAATGAATTAGACCTGACATCTGTATTGCATTGTATTAACACTGAAGAGCAGTCGGAGAAAATAAAGGAGAAAGACTCCGGGGGATATCAATCCTCGACAGGTACCCACCTCATGATAGAGATACAACTGTAATATAATAAAAGTAGAGAGCACAGAAAAAGAGGTAGGAGAATAGTAGTAGCTTCGATAAAAGAGAAAAAACTCCTAACGTCGTGACCAAAATTCAAGTAGAATATGTAACTGAAATTAACATCTCATGTACTTTTATCAAAATCTGAGTAGAATATGTAACTGAAAATAAAGGGGATGTTGGATAAGATTTTTGTTAATAAATATTAATGAAAATTGTTATATAAAGTGATTATCAAATTTATAGTAATTCAAATGTTGAAATCCATAACTAAAAAACTCAAGTGATTTAGCTATTTCAATTGTAAAAATTTCGAACTGTTTTTGATTCGGTTTTTAATTTTCTAGTTTGATTTGCTTTAACGCTCTTATTGTTAAAAATTAATCAATTTATTAATTAATTAGTTACTTTTATTAATTAAAAAATTTTTATTAACAAAAATTAATTAGTTAATTTTTATTTAACAATTTTCTTTTTTAATTAAACTTAAAATTCTTATATAAGTAAGAATAATATCTTTAAATCATATTTCAAATTCTTTAATTTTTAAATTTAGTTGATTTTATGAGAATATAATATTAATTAAACTTTTTAAATTAAGTCTTTTATTTTATCAATTTCACTTCTAATTTAATTTTTAAAATATTCTTGAAATAGTGAATATGTAGGTGAAAATAAAGTGGCTATTGGATAAGGTTTTCGTTAATAAATATTAATGAAAATTATTATATAAAGTGGTTATCAAATTTATAGTAATTAAAATGTTGAAATCAATGATTAACAAAATCAATTGATTTAGTCGTTTTAATTATAAGAATCTTGAACTGTTTAATTTTTTAGTTCAGTTTTTAATTTTTCAGTTTGATTTACTTTAATACTTTTGTTGTTAAAAACTAATCAATTTATCAATTAATTAGTCAATTTTAATTAATTAAAAAGTTCTTATAAACGAAAATTAGTTAATTAATTTTTATTTAACAATTTTTTCAATAAAACTTAAAACTCTTCTATAAGTAAGAATATTATCTTTAAATTATATTTCAAATTTTTTAAATTTTAAATTTAGTTGATTTATGAGAATATAATATTAATTAAACTTTTTAAACTAAATTTTTTATTTTATCAATTTAACTTCTAATTTAATTTTTAAAATATTTTTGAGATAGAGAATAAAACCTAAAAGCATGCTTGTCCCCGACTTCTTGTAAAGTAACTTTTGTTGTCAAATAAATGTAGATGTCAGGCGGCGGTATAGCCTATAGGTAAAGCTGCGCGATAAATTGGTTCATTTATAAGGCTCACAGGTCCAAAGTAGGGAATCGTTAATTGACCCATTGAGCTAAAGTTGGGCTTGAAGAAATCATCTGGAATATATTTTCAGTTTGGCATACATCCTAGTGCGCGATATGACAAAAAGAGCTAAATAAGTCTGTTTAGAAATTTATCATTCGATTTTTATATTCAGGTCAGTTGGTTTTATTTCTGCTTTTTTGTTATAATTTTTAGTTTTTAGTTTTCTTTTTTTTTCCAGTTTTTTTTGAAACAAAAACAAAAAATTGTTTGGTTGTTAATATTAATGTAGTTATAATTTTGTCACTAATAATAATTACATATTAAATAAAACTTAAATATAAATTATTTTTAATTAAATAAATTTATTTAATCTCTTATATAATATTTATTTAAATATTATGTTATTTTAACAAAATAAATAATTTAAAAATTAAAATTTTATTTAAAATTAATATTATTTGAAATATATTTTAATTGTTAAATCAAATTTATATTTGAATATTTATATATTTTAAATTTAATTCTATTTATTATAATTATTAAAATTTAATTACATATAATTTAATTATAAAAATTAAATATAATTAAATTATTCATAATTTTTATTGATAATTAATTTTAGTTTATTAAATATATAATGTTGAATTAAATCATTCATAATGTTTATTAAAATTTAAATGATTAAATAATATATTAAATGATAGTAAATCATATTATAAAAAACAGAAACAAGAAACAAAAACAACTTTTTATGGTTTTCATAATTTTGAAAACCGAAAGAAATTAAAACTAAAAACTCAAACAAACAGATTTTTTTTACTGAATTTGAAAATAAAATAGAAAACTAAAAATAAAAATGAAAACAAACACCCCACGACTATCAACATTTTAAATGCAGCTTAGGTTCGATAGTTTTTCAAAAGTAGATAATTAAATCCATTTTTAAAGGACTTATTGACTTAACAGACGGAGTGAACTTTGTAATAATAGAAGGCTAACACTTTTATAAGGCGTTCATCTACAAAAATAGATAAGGAATAAAATAGTGATTATTTAGGAATATAATAAACGAGAAATAAAATAAAAAATATATTATTTAGTTTGGTTTATTTTTAAGAATTTCTAATGATGATATAATGTTAATGTTTAGTTTGAAAACATAAATTTGAAATAACAAAAGAATACTAACAAAAAAATTAAATATCTATTAGTCCACACTAACTAACTATATTATTATTATTATTATTATTATTATTATTATTATTATTATTATTATTATTATTAGTGCTAAGTAATTATGTAAATTCTTCCACGAAATTTTTGTTTAACAATTCATATTTTTATTCCCAACTTACTTGGAATAGATAAAGATAAGGGATCATGTGTTTACCTATTCCTCACACTCAAGAAATAAGTAAATCATTGAATTATATATTATGTATATTTTTTTAACCAAACAAGGAAATAACTTATTACAAAAATAGATCAGGAACAGAACGATTATTCCAATAAACCAAATACTTCATTAAGGTTTGACATAAGGTTAGAAGAAAGCAATTAGAGTCCGAGTAGGGTTAATTTTTTAAAAGAATGACAACCCTCAAAATTTCTCCATGTCTCTTTCTTTCTATATGGAGCATGTCAAGTCGAAAATATTTAGTAAATTTTATTCATAAAACCTTCAACCTTAGAAGCAATTATAAACAAAAGGAAGATAGAAAGAGTTAACATCCATTATGGGGTCATGAATAATACAAACTTGCCCGTAGCTATAGAAGACAACATGACTTATTAATTATGAGAATAGCATTTCTCAAAAAGAAACTCCACAAAGCCCATATTGGTATGACATTCGCAGCATAACCCTATAAACATTTCATTGAATGAAGCATATCTTTAATGTTATCGCCTAGGATCAACGAACAACGGCTTGCACCGGAAGAGAATCGATGTCTTTAATGATCTTGACCGCCAGATCCAGGAAAGCATTTGGAGTTGGCACCTCCCTATTTAGTTTCTCGAATTCCATACACCATTTCACCACTTTTCTTCCATTTTCCTCGGTGACCCCAAGTGTAATCTTGAAGCATTTATAAAGCTACATTACGTCTCCCTCCAAAACCTTGAAAGTCACCGACTTATTCTTGTCATCTAGTTTCTCCACTGACTCCAGAGGCTATGTTGCCTTCTGTAATTTATAAAGAAAGAAGGAAATGCATAATTTTGTTCCAGCTCCATTTTAATATTGTTTTAATTATATCATTTGTTATGATAAATGATGTGTTTATCGTTAAGCACATGCCTCTATAAACTTAAAATATCCTTATTAGGAATGTTTTCTCAATGTCTGACACCAAAATTATTACAAAAGTTGTTTGTTCTTTTTAGTCAAAATTTTAATTTTAACATTTAACACTTTTAAAATCAAAATTGGGGGGCTTTTTCATTACCTCGGTTAGGATTAAACCAAGAATTATTCTTGCTGTTTTCCAAGTTAAATTAATAGTAATTAGTTCTACATTTATTTTTAAAAGATGCAGGACTCACATGATAGAAACTTCTTGGCAAGGTAAGAGAATAATTTAAGAAAAAGGCACGTAGTAATTAAATAATATTGTGGATGGTCCTCCGTTACCTAGGGTATAATTCCGAACCTTAATATAGCGGACCTTCATGGAGCTCAACATTGTGAACATGGTCGGAGGCATTGTTAGGAAGTTGGTTTATTTGGCTTTTAAACATGTTTTAGAATGATTCGGCCGATGCATTGATTTCTTCTTCTGTCTCCACCTTACCATTTAGAGCCAAAGTTGTGAATACCATACCGGACTTAGTACCATATTGAATTCTAGTATGGTACTGTACCAATACTTATCAATATCGGATACCGTTTCGGGCAAATTTTTTAAATTTATGAAATAGTCTCTGATTTTTTTTTAAAATTTGTAAAATAGGTTATTGGTATATTGTACAGTTATACTGTATACTTTACAAATTTACATCAACTATGTTTCTAAAAATCATAATAATAAATAATAATCACAATTAATATAAAATAACAATAATTTTTAAATATTTCACATATAAATAATAACTACAATTAATATAAAAAAGACAATAATCATAATACAAATATAAAAATAAAAATAATAAAAAGTATTTAAAATATTACAATAATACAATTTCATCATTTTAATAAATAATAATTACATCAAAACATCCAAGAAAAAGAACAATAAATATCCTTAACTATTACAATTTATGAAAAGAATTCATGACGAGGAAACAATCAAGTAGAAGTTAATCCTGAAACAAAAACATTTACAATTATATTACATATATAGAATTTAACATAAATTAATAAACATCAAATATAAGTAAAATTACAAGAAGAGAAAAACATAACCTGGAACGAAATTCAATCATCAACGGGAGGATACTTGCTACAACTACATTAACTCCAAATTATTTGGTACAAAATTCTTATCATTGAAAGGAGTTTCATCATCATTATCATTTAAATTTAATTCACCAAATGACATGTTAATGCTTTCCCATCCAAGATTATCTTCCAAGTCATTGACATCTACCAAATTCGGTTCTTCAGAAATCCAATCAGCCAAAAGATCAATATTATTAATGGAAATTGGATCAGTTGAACTGCTTGTACTATTAAAACTCCTAGTAAACAATAAAATTTAATTATTAGAAAATTATAAGAAATTATATCGAAATTAATAATGATAATAACATACCTTTCTTGAAGCTTTAAATTGTAACAAATAAAAACCAAGTCGTTCAACTTCTTATGCTCCAATCTATTCTTTTTTTTGGAGTGGATAAATTCAAATGTGCTTCAGTTTCGTTCATAGCTTATTGCACTCACACATTGACTTAAAATCCGAATTGCAAACCTTTTCAATTATGGACCACCATTTCTGAATTGATCCTACCAAGAAACTGTAAGTTATAAGATAACAAAAGTAGAGTTATAAATAAAATAAATTGATAACTAATTTTCAACAAAAAAGAAAAAGAAAATAACTAATACCTGGAAAAAGTTTTCCTCTTTGTTGAATAGCAATCAACATTTCAAAATCCTCATAAGGAAATTGATAAAGCTCAATTTGTGAGCTTGCATCAAGTCAATGTTAACAATTTTGTAATAGTTAAAAATATTACTCTATTAACTTCAACTTGCTTACTAAGATCTAGTCTAAAATAAATACTAGGAGGAAAGTTGTCTTTCCCTTATCTCATTAATGATTGAAAGATATAGTGTGTACGAAGAAGACCTATGTTTTAGATTGACCTTGATTGCTTCCGTTACTTTCTCCATGGCATCAAAAATATAACCCATTATTGACTTTTCTTCACTATCAGCAAAGAGAAGCACCCTTATCAAAGATTCACAAACTCGGATAACAAAGTGACATTGAGACCAAAATTCTTTATCTTCTAGTATAATATTACAAACCTCCACTCCAACATTAGACCTACCATACTGAGATGCAATCCATTTATCACTTGTAAACATTTGTCTTAACTCTTTCTTCATCGAAACAAAAGACTGAAGTGATAAGCAATTTGCTGCAAATCTTGTCACAGCAGGATGACACAAATTCTTACCATTGGTAAATTCCTTTATTATCAAATTCAATACCTATACACGATTATAAATGAACTTTGTCACCTTTTTAGCTTTCTACATAGTCTCATTAATAACAAGAAAATACCTAGGATCTCCTATATTCTCTAGCATTAGGTCAATGCAATATGGAACAGAAGGAGTCAAAAAAATTGTACATATTCTGCAACCTTTTTCCTACCACTTTACAAGCAGAATCATTTTCAGTAATAAACTGAACAATATTTTCTGGCCCTATTTTATTCACAACTTCATCAAATATTGCAAACAAAGTCTCAACATGTCTAATAAGGCCAAATGCTTTAATAAATTTCAAAAACATAGAGCCATTTGTAAAATAAACCAATTAATTAATCATAGGCCCTTGTCTCTTATTTGTCCAACCGTCAGACATGATTGAACATCCATAATTACCCCAATTTACTCTTCTTTCTACCAAATAGATTCTAATTTTAGAAATAGAACAACTCAAAAGTTTACCTCTTAAGTCATCAATCAAAGGACCTTTGTAATAATAAGATTGAGAAGTATTAAATGATGAACCTATATCATACCACCATTTAGCTACTGCTATATTGACATTGTGAGCTGCATCTCTTGATTGCATTGTACTACGAATTGAAGGTTGGGCTCCAGCAGTAGTTTGTGGTGCAAAGAAACTAGTCACCTGCCTTCTTCTCTTCCTCACATCAAGTTCAGTTACTTCTTCTTAGGCCTGAGATAGAACACTGCCAGTACTACCACCACCACCAAATACCACCACTACCACTACTACCTTCAACATTTCCACAATCACCACGGAAACCAGAAAATGAACTTCCACTACCAATTTCAAAATTCAACCTTTCCCTTCTATCTTTCTTATGTTGATATTCTTCAAGCAATGTTTTCATTTGTCACTTCACATCATGGCTTACTTTTTTATAGGGTTCTACATCTCCTTTAACCCCAGCTAAATGCTTCTTCAATTAGGTGATTCCTCCACCTTTCAAATACTTGTTACAAACAAGCAAATTGTATACCTAGGACTAATGCAGCATGAGCCCAAGCTGGATCATTATATCTTTTTGAAGTAGTTTGATCAGGAGTAGTTAAACTTCCTTCCATTTATCTGTAACAAAAAATGAAGATGTTAGTTTTGTAAGAAATTAATCCTTTAGTAGTTTTATCAACAAAATTAGCAGTAACGCTAAGTCATTCATAAGGCAATGTTATGTAAAGAACCTCCTAAACCATTACCACATAGTTTTTTTAAACTAGTTATCCTTTTACAATAATCAAGATGAATCAAGAAGATTAGGGATAATAAAATATTCCACTGTAAATTTAGATAATATTATTAGAATTAAATTGAAATTTAAAAACTAGTATACATCGTAAAAATTGCAATTTCTAAATTCTGAATTTTCAAGCAAAAAAGTGTTAATTAGATGGTTAACTTTGAATCCAACTGTAATTATAACCCTAACTTTAATTCACCATTAACCTTAACTCTTAACTAAAAAATATTAAAGTAGGTAAGTAGCTACAAAATAAAAGAACGAAAAATGTGTTGTAAGATACATTAATATATTAACAATATTCATTTTACTAAATAATAAAATTGCTACACGACATAAGGTACTAATTCAAGTAATAAAATTACATAATAGAGGGGACAAATACGCAAAAATGATTTTACTATAGCAGGATCCATAGTTTTAATTAGTTCTTGAATTATGATTTTGGAAGACTTCATTGATTCATTCCTCCAGCCTTTAGTTGTCAACCTAACCCATCCAACTACCCAAATGTCGGGTAAGTGAGTAACCCACCAATAAAGATCAAAACACTGAAGGCATGTGAATTTTACAGAGAAAATTAGGACTGATCTTTGAAATTTTCTTTTATAGACAATAAAAGATGGGTGAAGTAAATCACTTGTTATTACAGAAATCACGTATAATATGTAAAATACACTAGAAAGGGGGTTGAATTGTGTTCGTTTAAGATAGTAATCTTAAAAAAAACTTCTTGATTTTCTTGAAAGATTCAGATGATTATAAAACAACACACTTATTTTTTTTAGCAATGCAACAGCAGAAATAGTATATGTTCTTCTAATAACAAGAAATTAAAGAGATAAGGGTTAGAGAATGTGACACCGTGATTTATACTAATTCACCCTTAGCCCTTAGGCTACGTCCAGTCCTCAGAGTTTATCTGAGATTTCACTATCTTTTGTAACTTTACAAGTATTATTTCTCACTTCCAGAGCCTCTTCAGGTCTCTTTCACAAAGTATTCTTTATCTGCTATCTTAGCCTCTTCAGGCTCTAGCCTTCCCTTTCACTTGAAAAGATATTGTTTGAGTTTTCTAACGTCACGTTATAGGTGATCTTGATCTATCTTCTTCCTTCTTTTTACTCAGGATATTTTTACAGTATACTCATTTGATCATAGAATTATTTCATGTAAGTAAAGAGTTGAGAGTTGAAAGTTATTTTGTCTATGACTACAGTTGATATTTATATTCTAATTCTCCAACGGTCTTCTTGAGAAAACTGCTTGTAAAATCTTCAGAGATTAGTTATTAGTTGAGTCCCGTAACCAACTCCAGCTAACTAACTAACTGGCGCTGTAGATTATTCTTTAATTATATCGTCTTGACTTGATTTGTGTACTTCGTCTTATGTCTTCACTTCACTTCGTCTTATGATTCGCTTCATCTTATGACTTCACTTTGTCTTAGACATGTAACTTCGTCTGGTCCGTTTTACACTTTGTCATAGCTAGCTCTTGAATATCATCTTGATTTGATGATGTGTGGTACTTACATTTATCTGCGCACTTAACAAACTCATTAAAACAGTTTAAACACTTCTTTTTTTATTATTGTTTGACTTTCATCGAAATCAATAGAAGAAATGAAGTTTTCTTAACTTAACAATCTCCCCCTTTTTTATGATAACAAATAATCATAATATTGGAAGATAAAAAAGATATTCAGACGGATAATGATAATATTTAAAAGAATAATTTTTAGACAAATAATATATTTATTTAGAAGAATAGTGCAAGATATACGATGCATATAAAATAAATTTCTAATACTAATTCTCCTTTCCTTTTTACTATTCTCCCTTTATTTGTTATTAATAAAACAATATCATTTCAGACGCTTCAATATTTCAGAGAACATATGTTGAATATCAGTGCGGCTTGTCTTGAGATCTTCTTCTATACTCACACGAAGAAATGCTACTTCCTTATGAAGATCACCTACTGAGTCACTTAGTTCATCAAACTTAGTATCAATTTCTTTAATATGTTTAGCTAAGGCTTCTTGATCTTCGTTCTACTTTTGACTAGCTTCAGTCCATGTGATGAAATTCTTCAAGAACTTCGAATTATAAGTAGAATCTTGTAGCTTTTCACTTAGCGTACGAAGACACTCAGAGACAACGATTTTCTGATTGAATCGTCTAAGTTCATAATTTTAATGGAGGGAAATTGGAAAGATTGTGCTTGGTGTGGAATCTCAAGATCATCAGGTTTGGGTAGTTTGAAAATTGGTTTTCCTAGAAGGTGTAGGATATCTTTGACAGAAGGAATGAAACCTAAGGGTATAAAATGAAAAAGTAAATGCAAAAAGGTTTCTAACTAGAAATTGATACCTTTAATTGTAATATTTTTATATCTTCCTTCCGATGTTGTCCAAACAACCTTGAAACTTTCATCTGTGGTTGATGCGCCAAAGTTACTTCCGGATGGCCTCGATATGTGATGTGAAATTTAGACGCCTATAGGTTGAGCTGCGCGACATATATCGTCTATATTCTTCATCGCCACTCGAATTTATTCTTCTGTGAGATCATCTTCTTGTTTCTCAGGAAATTTCTTCTTCTTGCCTTTATCTTTGCTATCTACCAGTGTTGGACGTCTAGGTTGTACATCTGGTATAATCTTTATTGTTGTTCTACTTGTCACTGGGTAGATTATGAAAGGATTTTTTGTCATCTTTAATAAATATGGTTCTCCCTTTTCATCTCGCAGAATACCATACAATATTCTTTCTTCAGGGCTAAGAAGATGTATCTTCTGATTGTTTACTGTTATAGGTTCAACTGGAACCTTAACTTTCTATTTAGGAGGTTTTCTGATGATAATTGAACCTCTATTTTGATCAGGTATTAATTCTTCTATAATCTTCATCTTCAAATCTTCTTTCTTCATTGGTTGAGGAGGGTTGTAGCTTGGTTGCTACTTTTCAACCTTCTTTTTCTGAATCGTCTTCATCTTCCTTTGTTCTTCTGCCGACTTAGAAGAGAGTTGTTATTGAGACTTCTTCTGCTCAAATACTAACTTCCTTTTTATCTCTGTCTCTCCAGACGGTTGTTCTGATTGAGTCTGAGGGATAGAGACAATTGCTTTAGTAGGCTACTATTGTTGTTATTGTTCCTTTGCACTTTCAGAAACTTGACCAAGAATTAGAGTTTTTTGCTTTTTCTGTTCTTGTTGTTGAAAGGTCATCAATCTTGGTGACCTTCTAGACTTCTCGGGACTTTCTGATTGAAGCGTCTCGACTTTCCTCTTTAAAGACACTTTGTGAGTTGGTTGTTGAACCTTTACACTTTCCTTTCCTTTCAGGAATCATCTTGGCTTGTATTGACTTATACGACAATTGTTCAACTTTTGGCACCTCAGCTGAGATTCTTCCGGTTGATTGTGGTTTTGGTTGCATACTAGTTGAAACATATTCTTTCCTACTTCTTCTGATTGAAAGCTCCCTCTTAGACTGTGTTGTCGATATGAAATCTTTATCCATTTCATCTTCAGTCTTAATCCCCACTTTTTCGAATAGTAGAGGCATTGATAACACTCTCAATATTCAGCTTTACTCTATTTCCTCTATTAAGTAGGAATCCAGATTCTTTGAAGAATCTTGTCAACAACATACCGTATAGTAACGAACCACTCTTCAGATGATAATCCTCCTTAGCCTTTATCATGTAGGTCAGAATCAAAAATGGAAGATCAATAGATTGGTGTGTGAGTAGATGAAATAAACAATGTTCATCATTCATCGTCACCAAATCCTTTGATCCCCACTCTTGGTCAAATATAGTGAAGAAGAATTGAATGAAGAACCCTAGCCTTCGGAATTAGGTTTGAGGACTTCTTAACTTCTGGATTACTCGATCCATATAATTGCGATTGATGTTGTCTTCATTTATGTGACTTTGAGCAATCCACTTTGTATTGTTGAACATTTTTTCTCCTTCGTTTGGACATTCAGTAGCCCTCACAATAGAATCTTATGAAGCAATCACCGATAATCTGTCTACCACTAATACTAAGGTATTTTCTACCACCTTTGCATTTTTCAAGAATGCATATACCTCATTTCGATACACTAGTTCTCGAATATTGAAGAAAATTTCCCATCCATCTACTTTGATCTTAGGTTCAATATCCATTTGATCTTTATTCAGAGCAGTGAAATCAATGATCTCCTATAGACAAGAGATTTTGACATTTTTGTAATGTGTAATGTATAAACACTAAACACAAAAATGTATTTCGCTTAAAAAAGTGAGGTTAGTATATAGAAAAAATTGAGAGAAAGATACAAAATGAAAATGAGAAAGATTTGATGTAGAGAACAGAGGATTGAATCGGCTTTGTTGAGAGCACTTTGAATCAGGTCGGTTACTAAGAAAATTCTAGAATGCAGAGTGTTGCAGATTTTGAGAGATTTCTTTTTATAAACACTTTTAAAAAGTTACTGTTTGTAACGTCTATGACTGATCCACAGGTAATTATAAAATTGATACTACTGAGTGAAAATTACTGTTACTATTCCTTATGACTTTTCTGCTTCATTAGGACTTATCGTCTGGGTCATGGAGTTTCAGACGAATGGTCATTTAACATTAGCAAGTTATTTCATCTTATTTCCTTGAATCTGTCTTCACATAAGGGTTTAGTGAAGATATCTACCCATTGTTGATTTGTCTCAATAAATTGCAGATTGATGATCCCTCTCTGTACATAGTCTCTTATAAAATGATGTCTAACTTTAATACGCTTTGCCCTTGAGTGTTGTATTGGATTCATTGAGAGATTGATAACACTTGTGTTGTCACAAAAGATTGGAATTTGATCTTCTTGGATAGAATAGTCCTCTAACTGATACTTTATCCATACTATTTATGAACAACAGCTTGCAGCTGACATGTATTCAACTTTTATAGTAGATAGAGCAATTGAACTTTGCCTCTTGCTTGACCAAGAAATTAGATCATGACCAAGAAAGTGACAACCTCCACTTTTACTCTTTCTATCAATCCTATATCAAGTAAAATCAGCATCACAGTAGCCAAATAACCTGAAATCTTTACCTTTCTTATACATTGAGAAATGATCATTAGAACGTGCTAAGTATCTCAATATTCTTTTAGCAGCAATATAATGAGATTCTCTAGGATCTGCTTGAAATCTTGCACACAAACAAACACTAAATATTATATCAGGTCTGCTTGTAGTTAAGTAAAGCAAAGAACTAATAACTCCTCTAAAAAGAGTTTGATCAATCTTTTTATCAGCTTCATCCTTAGATAAGACGTTTGAAGGATGCATAGGAGTTAACATTGGTTTAACATTTTCCAATTTATATTTGACTAAAAGTTTTTTGATATACTTTAATTTGGTTAATGAATAAAGCTTTTTTCTTCATTCTGTCTATTACGCAAACCAAGAAAGAACTTTAATTCACCCATTACACTCATTTCAAATTCACTTTTCATAAGAATCTCAAAATTTGAACATAACTTTTTTAGAAGTTGCACCAAAAATGATATCATCTACATATATTTGCACAATAATAAAATCGTGTTTAATACATTTTCAAAATAAAGTTTTATCAACTTGACCTCTCATAAAGTCATTCTTAATCATAAAAGAACTAAGACGATAATACCAAGCTCGAGGTGCTTGTTTCAATCTATACAAAGCTTTATAAAGTTTGTACACATAATCTGGTTTATCAATGTCTACAAAACCAGGAGGTTGTTTTACATAAACTTCATCACCTATAAAACCATTCAAAAATGCACTTTTCACATCCATTTGAAAAAGTTTTATATCATGAAAAACAACATATGCAAGTAAGATCCTAATAGCCTCTAATTTAGCTACAGTAGCATATGTTTCTTTGTAGTCTATTCCTTTTTGTTGATTATAACATTGGGCTAGATTAGTAGCTTTTTTATGGGATACCTTTCCTGATTCGTCTAGTTTATTCTTGAATACCCATTTAGTTCCTATGATAGATTTATTGAATGGTTTGGGGACTAGAGACCATACTTTAATCCTAATAAATTGATTTAACTCCTCTTGCATAGCTATAATCCAAACTTTATCTTGAAGTGCTTTATCAATTTTCTTATGTTCTAATTCAGAAACAAAAGCTACATTGGCCTCTCTCCTAAACTTAGATCTAGTTCTCACTCAATCTGATGTTTCTTTTATAATTAGATTTTCTAGGTGAGAAGATTTGTATCTCCAGTCTTTTTTCAAACTAATATTCTCAGAGAGATTTACTACTTTATCAGATGGATCATCTGATGGTGAATCGTCTGGGTTTTGGGTTACTAACTAAAGGAGTAGATAGAGTTTCATCATCAGAATCGTCTCTCTTATCTATATGAGAATCATCATCAAACTTTACATGCATAGATTCTTCACCAGATTTAGAAATAAGATTAAAAACTCTATAAGCATTAGATCTACTAGAATAACCTAGAAAAATTCATAAATTGTTCTTAGAATCGAATTTTCTTTTGTGTTCAAGATAGTGAATTTTATTTTCGTATTGTGAGTACCAGCCTATACCAGGAAAAAACACCCAGTACTTGAGGCCGGTACTAATAACGATGATACCGTTCCGTTTTTTTGCCGGTATGGTACCATTTGGCTAGTATTGGCTGATACAGAACAGTATTCGCAATGCTGTTTAGAGCCATAACTAAATCTTAGAGAAGTAGAAATAAACAAGAGGGTATGGAATGGAATTGAGTGGCACACAAGAGCTAATGTAACTACCCCTTATATAGGAAGGAAAGTTGGTATTATTGGACTTGATTTAAGTATTAGGCTTGTGATCGAAACTAATAAAATATCGTTTATTTTATATAATATATTTATAACAAGATTAGGATGACTATGAACATAAATAGATGACATAAAGTTTTTCTTTACACTATATATTCATATTTAAATATAGGAAATAAATTCCTGCTAATTTTAAGAATTGGATAATTTGATTAGAATGAAAAAGAATGATAATGTTTCAGGTTAGACTGACTTTGTTAGATGCCTGTTATCAATAATTTAAGCTTGAACTAGCAATTCACTGTTAAGTCAAGAAGACTTCATTTCTTCTATTAATTTTGATGAAAGTCAACTAATAATAATACTAGAAGAGTGCGTGAACTGTTTTGATGAGTTTGATTAAGTGTGCAAATAAATATAAGAGGCACAAATCATTAAGTCAAGATAATATTCAATCAAAGTCATCAGACAAAGCAAAGTCATCAGACGAAGCGAAATCATCTGACAAAGCAAAGTCATCAGAGGAAGCAAATATATAAGACGAATTATACAAAACAAATCAAGACGTATAATTGAAGAACAACTTACAACATCAGTTAGTTAGTTAGTTAGTTGGAGTTAGTTATAAGATTCAACTAGCAACTGATCTTTAAAGATTCTACAAGCAGTTTTAAAGAACCGTTGGAGATTTTGGCTATAAATGTCACTTATAGTCATAGAGAAAAGAATGAACAAAACAAAAAATACAATATACTTAAGACACAACCTTACAACTCTGAACCTTCAACTCTCATTTCTTTACTTACGATATTGTAAAACAATAGCTTTAGTGAAAAGAAGAAAGAAGAGAGATCAAGTCTGAAACACCCCATTACCCTAGAGTACGTACCGGAACGCCCGTGGGTCATTCCGACACATAACCTAAGATAACGGAGCGCT
>JANZXR010124031.1:0-35713 GCA_027575705.1 Erythroxylum echinodendron
ACGTCACTTAGAGAAGCTTTCTCTCACTCTTTACTTTTTACTGTTCTTGTCTTTCATTTGCTAACATTGAGGACAATTTTTAGTCTAAAGTGTGGGGAGAGGAAAGTTTCCATTGTTTATCTTTGCTCTTTTTATTTGTGTAATTGTTCGTTTGCGTGTTACGTTTATTGTTTAATTGTTTTGCTAGATTTTGCTGTTTTACAATTTTTGTCTTTAATGTCATGTTTGTTACTGTTTTGTGTTAATTTGTGTATACATGCATCATGTAAAATGTTTTGGAAATCCCCATTTTGCAAAAACTGAATTTAACTGCTTTTAAACATGTTTTTATAGACAATCTTGCCTTCTTTGTTCAAGAAACTTGAATTATTAGATACTTTGGCCTAATTGATCTTTTCTTGATCATTTCTTGTCATGACTTGAGTTAGTGTGTATGTTGGAATTAAACAGACTGCTTCAGTTGCTTGCACCCTTTAGAGAATAATAGGCATACATCCACACTAAACACACTGTGAGATTTTTGAGACATAGGATAGAGAGTGCAACTTTACACACACTCTAGTTTTCTTTCGGAGAACATACATATTTGTCCCCTGCTAGAAACTGACATAAGTTCTGTTCAAAACCACATTTAGTACATTGGAATGAAGCTAAGGCATTGTTTTTGCAGTCCCTTTGCTATCCATTTTCTTTCAAAATCCAACCCAAAAATTTTATATCCTAGTTCAACCCTTGAACCCAGACCTTTTCTTTGTTTTAACATACCCATTTTAACTTGTGACCTCTTCTTTCAAGCCCCGAATTTTGCACCTAGTTGAGAAGAATTACCAAGTAGCATTTGTAATTATATATCATGTGTACCAATGTTTAGACGCTTTGGGTTATATCTAAATTGTTCGCTTAATTGTGCTTTGTTGATAAAAAGGAGAGAAAATCATAGCTGGCTGAATTGCATTTGCTAGTGTTAATTTGAAATTTTGAAAAAATAGAAAAATAGAAAAAGAAAGAAAAGTAAAAAAAGAGAAAAAAAGAAGAGGAAATTCTTATGTGAGTAAATGCATGGGAGGTAGTTTTGGTTCAACTTCATTATTATAGTTGAAGTTAAGTGAATGATGGATTTGTCATATGGTATACTTGAATGTGCTTAATAATTTAATCTTTTTATTTGTGTTAACTCAAAAAAATTGAAAATGTTGGCACGTGTCTACTTGATACATTTCTTTGCTCTTCTCAACTCAATTTCCTTAGTAACCAACTAGCCCTATTACAACCCATTAAAAGACTTAGCTAACTAGTGTAGGTTTTAAACCCGAGCTAGTGGTAGAGATTTGAACTTGTGTCAGCCCTATGGAAAGAACAAATTTGTGCTGGATTTTTTAGGGAAACACCAACACCTAAATTTCACATGAGAGAATGAGTGAAACATTGCGAGGGTGTGGATGCTATTACTTTTTACTTGGGCATTTCTAATTAATTAGGAGATCGACCTTCATGGGTTTGTTTATTTAACTCTAGATTGTATGCATTAACTTGAGAAGTGATGAGTGCAGTTGAAAGAATTGTGATAAGATGTTGAAGTGTCATGATAATTTGAGTTGATTGAATACTTGAGGGTATGTATTGTTCAAGTGTGGGGAGTTTTGATAACTTGCATTTTGTGCATGTTAATTGATTGTGTTTTATGTTCTTTTGATAGGGTTATGTGATGTTTTGCTTGTGTTTCTATGGTAATCCGTGTCTTTGTATGTCCTAGGTGATGAAATACCAAAGTGATATGATTTGGAGTGAATTTGGCTAATCTGGAACTGGACAGGATTTCAACATGACCATGTTGAAGGTGACGCGTCGCTGGCAGATTGCTACCTACGAATTTTGAATTAATCACCTTGGGATTTGGGCCTGAATGACACGGTCCTTTTTCTGGACTATGTCAAGTTATTTTGTAGCTCATTGGAGCCTTATTTTGATATTTAATTAGGCCCCACTTTGTTTATTGAAAAGAGAAAAATCTATACTATTAGGGGGCCCACTTCATTTATTGAAAGAGAGAAAAACCTAGACAAAATTGGATCGACTTTTAAGAGAGGAGGGCGGCAGCACTTTAAAGGAGGACCATCTTTAGACTCACTTTTAGGGGGAATAGAACAGGGGCATCACTTTTAGGAAGAGAGGAAAACGATTTTCACAACTAGCTCAAAGGAGGTGACGACAATAGCAACTCTTGGAAGGACAATTTTTGACAATCAAATGTAGAATAGTAGGACAACGATAGTAGTTTTTAGTGGATGGAAGAAGACAACAACACTTTTCCAACAATAATATCTTTTAATATTGCTATGCGTGGCTAACCTTTTAATCTAGACAAGGTACCTTACATTTGATATATATAATTTGTGAGACTCGTTTGATTTAATTGTTTTTGTTTATTTCTTATGTTTGTTTAATCTCTGCGCCTTAATCGATTTATTATTGTCGAGTTTGTTTATTAATGAGGCCTATTAATTGATTGACTTAGTAATAAATTTCCGAATAGATTAGTTAATCCGTGATTGTTATCTATCAAAGTGGCGAATTAATTTCAATAAGAAATTAATGAGATTAAATAATTTAGTCTAAATAGATTGCGACTTTTTCGATTCTGTTGACTAAGACAAAGGTCCATTAGAGCCTAGTGCTGCCATAGATTATATTCTGCGAAGCTTTACATGGGAATAGTCTAATTGGTTAGGGTAATATTCAGTGGAGCTTTCCTTGAGGTTATCAAATAATTACGAATGGATTGGTTGATACGTGTTATTCACTTTCTGCTATAACTTTATCCATAAGAATGAACGGAATTTATATTTTTGAGTCTATAATCGAATTACAGTATCAAACGGAGGAGTACCTTGGCTAGGCATTTCTTTATATTGTTTTCAATCTTTATTTTTAATTTCCTTCTGTGTGATTTCGTGTTCTAAAATTAATCATCTCCAAATCAATTCTTTTTATTTTTATTTATTTATTTTTTATTGATTCTACACAAATAAACAATTGCTACATTGGTCTCTATGGTTCGACCCTATTCACCACTTTACTCGCTTAAGCGTTCTAGAGTAGGAATTTATTTTTGCTGGTTTGACACGCCATCACTCTGACATTCCTCCAACTTGCTTGCTCTGTCAAGGATGTGTTTCCTCTTATGTCTTGTTTAGTAACCAGTAATAAAGAAGTAAAAATGGGAATACAACAACTTTTAGTTGTTTGGTTACTAGTAATAAATAAAATAGAAAATGACAAAACTTGAATGAATCTTAAACAATTATGGATTTTTATTCCTAAAGGAAGTGTGAGTACAAGCTGAAATAAAAAGTCAAGAATAAGAGATAAAATATATTATTATAATATTATCAAGTTATTATTAAAATATTACCAAGATATTGATTCTTATCATAATGTTATCATTAAAATCGCATATTATGATCTTTTATATTAATTTATTTAATATATTATCATAAGAATTATCATTATCATTTTTAATATTATCAAATAATGATATAACTGTTAACTTTGTCTAATACTATATCAAACTTGCATAATAAGTAATTTTATTACTATTCTGATTCTTACTTTTTGTTCTCATTCCTATTTTATTATGATTCCTTCATTGCTAGTTACTAAATTAGTCCTTATTGTCGTCTAGTTTTTCCTCATTGTCTTCATCATCTAGTTAGAGATCATGTTAATTTCGCTATATAATTGCTAATTTTTGTCTATATTGGTCTTTAATAATGCTAAAGCCACAACGTAGTATTATGTGAAATATGTCATTCCTCTCTAAGAAATCTAGCAACGAATTTCATGTTTTAGGTGGTTTTATAGTACCAAATGGCTTTGACACAAAACTCTTTGCATTTAGATTTTGAAATGGAAAATTATGCAAGTTTTCAACATTTTGATCCTGTAACAAGAAAAAGGAATATGAGTAATTAATATTTGAAAAGAAAACTGATAAATGAGTATTGTTTTGAGGTGGGTAAGATTATGGAGTTTTATTTAAAATAGGTCACAAAAATACTCTATTTTGAATATAACAAGCTGTATTTACAGCTTCTAACCAGAAGTACTAAGATTCATTTCACATAGCATGGTCCTCGCCATTTCCTAAATCAACCTGTTCTTTCTCTCTACAACTTCAATTTGTTGAGGAGTTCTAGGAGTAGAGAAATTATGGAAATTTTCATTCTCTTCACAAAACATTTTGAATTCTTTATTTTCAAATTCTCCACCATGACCACTCCTAATTCCAGCAATAGAAATTCCTTTTTAATTTTGTAACTTTTTGGATAAAACGTTAAAGCATTTAAAAGATTCGTCTTTATGTGATAAAAATAATATCCAAAAAAATCTAGTAAAGTCATCAACAATTATGAGACCATACCTTTTTCCACCAAGACTTGTTGTTCTAGTTGGACCAAACAAATCTATATGTAACTGCTCTAGAGGTCTAGACGATGTTACAATATTCTTAGACACAAAAGATGTTTTAACTTGTTTTCCTTTTTGACAACTTTTATAAAACAAATCTTTGTTAAAACTTATCTTTGCTAAGCCTCTTACCAAATCATATTTAACTAATTTGGAAATATGTTTGAAGTTAACATGACCTAGCTTTTTGTGCCAAATCAGTTTCTCATCATCTTTTGATATAAAACATGAAATGTTTTGACTTTTCAAATTGTCTAAGTTAATTTTGTAGAGATAATTTCATCTCTTGGCAGAAAAGAATATGGAACCGTCCTTGTTTTTTACTATACAAGAATTTTGATTAAAGGATACTTCAAATTCATAATCACATAATTGACTTATACTAATTAGATTATGCTTTAAACCATCGACTAGCAGATTATTATCAATAGACGAAAGGGAATCTTTTCCAATTTTGCCGATCCCAATTATTTTTCCCTGCTTGTTGTCTCCAAAAGTTATTGATCCTCCTTGCTTATGTTGGAGGTCTAGGAACATAGACCTTCTGCCTGTCATGTGTCGCAAGTAGCCACTGTCCAAATACCATTTGTGGTGGTTACTTCTTCCAAGTAAAGAGATATGTAGCATATATTATATCCTTTTGAGGTACCCATATTTTCTTAGGTCCTATGGGATTAGTTTTATAATTTTTCTTTGAATAATAAGAATATTGTTTCTTTTTCTTTCTATTAGCAACAAAATTCCTATTATGAGCAAACTTCTTATTATGAAGAACATTAGTATTATGAATAGTATTTCTATTATTAAAGCCCAAACCACTTTTATCATTTGGATGTCTATAACTTCCAATCATGTCATTCATCTTTTTTGTACTTTCTGTAAATTTCGATAAATCTGCTGAAAGATTATTAATCCTTTATTTTAGTTGATTAATTTCCTCAGATCTATCTACAGTTACTTTCTTTTTCATATCTTCCACTTATTTCTTGAGGCAGGCATTTTCTTCTTCTAAAAGTTTTTTGTTCTTTAAATTTTCAAAAATTTCTTTTTCAATAACCTATAATGTTTTAAGATAATATGTGAATCTTCTAACAATTCTAAATAGGCATCCTGAAGATCATCAAAGTTAGAAATTACCTCATCATCTCTTTCCCTTTCAACTACCAAGCATATATTTGTTTGTTCTGATGTTTCTGAGTCAGATTCAGATTTAGACGAATCCAAATCTTCCCATGTTACCATCATGCTCTTTTGTTTTCTTCACTTTTCTTTTGTTTTCTTTTGAGAAACGGACATTCAGACTTGTAATGTTCGAGTTTGTTATACTCATGGCAGAAGATAGAACTTTTCTCATTCTTCGAATCATCTTTGCTATTCTTTTAGAAAGAGAAGTCTTTATTTCCCCTTGATTTCTTTTTCCACATCTTTCTAATCTTTCTCGAAATGAAGGATAGGTCATCTACATCTTCACTTGAATCTTGATCAGATTTATTAGTATCATCATTCTTGATTTCTTCAATCTTTAATGCTTTTGAAGATGTACTTCTATTTTTTTGCATCTTCTGATTCTTTTGACCAGCCTTCAATGCAATAGATGTATCCCTTCTAGATTTATCTTCAGCATCAAACTCTACTTCATGGATCTTCAACGAATGAAGCAATTAGTCTAGCTTCAGCTTGCTTAAATCTTTGGCCTCTTATATTGTTGTTATTTTGGGTCTCCATCCTTTTGGAAGACTTCTGAGAATCTTTCTGACATGATCTTGACTGTCGTAGATTCTTCCCAGATCTTTAAGTCCATTAATAATTGTTTGAAATCGTCCAAACATTAGATCAATAGACTCATCGTCTTTCATCTTGAACAGCTCATATTGGTGAACAAGAATACCAATCTTGGATTCTTTCACCTGATTTGTACCTTCATGTGCAATGTCTAATGTGTCCCACATTTCCTTTGCATATTCGAGTCCATGAACCTTATCATATTCACTTCTTCTTAGAGCACAACTTAAAAAGAACTTGGCCTTTGAGTTTAATTGAAAGCGAACTTTATGATCAACCAACCATTGGTCATAAGAGATGGTTTTCTCTTTATTGCCTATTAGAATATATGAACCATTTTCAATGATATCCCAAAGATCAATGTGTGTGGATTCTATGAAGAGACGCATCCTGTCCTTCCAATAATGATAATCTTCATCATTGAATGCAAGGGGTCTTGTGACCGAGGCACCTTCTGCTATAAAAATATGTGTTTCAACCATGGATCTTTATCCTCACTTTGAAAGAGTGTTTCTTGGAAACCTTCCTCTGATACCAACCAAAGCAAATCACTTTTTAATATAGAAATCACATATAATATGTAAAATACACAACAAGGGGGTTGAATTGTGTTAAATTGTCTAAAATTTGAATCTTTAAAATCTTCTTGATTTTCTTGACAAATTCAAATGATTACAAGTTTAAGCAATGCACTTAATTTGATGAGTAATGCAATAGTGGAAATTAGTATCTATTCTTCTAAACAACAAGAAAATTAAAAAGGTAAGAGTTAGAGAATATGAGACCATGATTTATACTGGTTCACCCTTAACCTTGGGCTATATCCAGTCCTCTGAGTTTACTTGAGATTTCACTATCTCCTTCAATATTACAAATATTATTTCTACATTTGCAGAGCCTCTTCAGTTCTCTTTCACAAAATATTCTTTATCTACTTCCTTAGCCTATTCAGGCTCTAGCCTTCCTTTCTCTTGAAAAGATCTTGATTGAGCTTTCATACTCACCTTACAGATGTATTTGCTCTCTTTCTTTCTTTCTTTTCTCTCAGAATATTTTTCATAGCATAAGCACTTGAGCATAGAATTTCTTTAAGTGTTTTTGTACATTCAAAATTCTTCTTTTAAGTCTACGACTACAACTAATATTTATTGGTCTTCTTAAAAAGTCTGCTTGTCGAGTCTTCTAAAGTTTGTTATTGGTTGAATCCTGTAACCAACTCCAACTAACTGACGTTCTAGCACATTCTTCAATAACATCAACTTGCTTAAATTTGTATGCTTCGTCTGATGTCTTAGACTTGATCACTTCATCTTATCCATCTTATTCAGCTTTTTATTAAGTATCGTCTTGATTTGATGATTTGTGCCACTTATATTTATCTATGCACTAAACAAAATCACCAAAATAGTTTACACACTTCTATTATTATTATTATTTGACTTTTATGAAAATCAATAGAAGAAGTGAAGTCTTCTTGACTTAACATAAGAAACTTTGGAGATTGTATACTAATCATAATGCGTTATAGGTTAAATGGGTTCATGAGTACCACTTCCATAATGGTAACTTCTGACAAGTTGGAATTAGGAAGGAATTTTCTTAGATTTTGATCCAAATGCTTCGTATGTATGACATAATTTATCCTTACATTAAGAACCAGGTCAGTAATGGAAATTGGACCTTGTTTTGGTTCGACAACTGGGAAGACTACAGTCCACTTATTTCACATCCTTTTATTCTACATTTGAGTAATAGAATTCCTCTGAACCTGAGGGCCTCTTCCATTCTTTATAATGGCCAATGGTAGGGTACTTTTAGAGGTTTCAACACTCTAGCTCCCATTTTACCTTCTATTCTTGATGTGCTACGAGATGATGTCGTCTTATGGAAATTGGAAACTAGTGGGTGGTTCACTAACAAGTCTTATCATATACTACATACTCGTGGATTAACTAAGGTACCTTGATCTTCTCTTTTATGGCATAATTCTATCTCTTCTAAGGCGTCCTTCATATCGTGTCTTACTATCCTTAATAGACTCAAGACTAAAAGTATTTGCATAGACATGTCGAAATTAATTGCTTTTTGTGTAAATTGGAAGTTGAAGATCATGATCACCTCTTTTTCTTGTGCTCATACTCAAAAGTGGTCTAGAGTGGGATCCTACAATTGTTATAGGGAATGGGCTCTCCCTACTCTTAAGACCACGTTTTTGCTTGGGCTATCCTAATGTTATCATAATGTTATCATCTACCAAAGAGCCTTTCTTTTCACCATCAATGGCCTTTGGAAGGAGCGTAACTCGTGATTATTTGCTCATAGGGAAACTAGAGCCTATTGGGTTGCAGAGAACATAAATAATTGGATTCGATCTTCTTTAATAGCAAAAAATCTGCACACTACCTTATCTGATGACATAAAGTACAGTTGGCACCTTTAACTTAGTTATGTAAATAAGTTGTGCTATATTTGCTTTTGTTTTTGTTGTGTATAGTCTTGAACTCATTCTAATGTTGGTTTAGATATATATTTTCCTTTTATTTTTCAAAAAACAATTTGTAGCTAAAAATTGTAGGTAACGTTTTCTAAAATTGTTGCTAATTCTTTTCAAGATTCTATTAACTGTTCTACTTGTTTTTGTTTGTTATTTTGTTTTTACTTCTACACAAATGCTTTCTAGGCATCATAGTATAAACCATTTTAACACAATTGGACTACAAAAAGAATAAAAGCACTTGCATGGAACTAGAAGAAATATTCAGGCACAACAGAACACCAATAGCTCAACAATATATCACAAAGATATATAAAGTGGTATTATATCTGTAACAGAGGAAAAAATAAGGAGCAAAAATTTAGTATCCTATATTAAAAATGAAAAAACAAAGAGCAAAATTTTGTGATAGAGAAACATTAATTTTAAAAAATACAAGAAATTAACATACTTAGGAGAAAATAGAGTAAATTGTATTCTAAGTTATTAACTATTCTAAATTATTTAACTTAAATCATTTATACTCTCTATGTTAATCGAGATGAGTTCTTTTATGAATATACATGTCTTCTTTAAACCTCCTATTAGTTGATCACTACTTGATTAAGTTTTTACATATTTTGATTCACTTTTACATCTCATCAGTTCCAGTTTATCATATTCTGACATTAAACTTAATGTTCACTACTTATCTCTTCTGCATCACATTCCAAAAACATTATGAATCTACGTGGTTAGTAAAAAATAAAATAATTGAGTTTGCTTGGCTCCAATAGAACTTCAAGGTATAAATCTTGAATTTGATTGGACTTTCGGCTAGGTCTAAACTCAACTTAAAATTACATCGTATTTAAATTTTAAATAAAAAATGGAATTTGGTTCGAGCCTATTCAAACTTCGGGCCACGACTCTGAAACTTGATCGAACTTTAATCTAGGACCAAAATTGAACATAAATTTTTGGATTCGGCTTCAAAGCCAAGAGAAGTACTAAGAGGCCCCTGAAGCTTAAACTATGTCATAGATCCTTAGCCAAAGGTAATAATACAATCGAGTTTGAGGAGACCAATACCATTCACAGCAAGGAAAACAATCCCTTATTTCCTTATATATGGTAAGTTTGACCGTAAGTACTTTCTAATGAAGAGAAATAAGAAACTATTGTTTTAATAGTTAAATTACTCTTATATATTATTTTTTTGATAATATGCAAAAATAATTTAGAAAAGACAACATAATTAGATTTTATAAATTTGTCAAGCCAAATTGTAAAGAAAAGATTATCATATACTGCAAGTTATGGAAATGATTGAATATTATTTTATCAAGCTATTAAATAAAGGTCTAAATTATTAATTACCACACATACTTCTAAGAATAACAACAAGTCAAACACTATGTTGTCGATAGAAACTCTGTATCCATATATTGACTTCCATTTTAGAGAATGAGGCTTAAAAATGTCCAGAAGAATAAATAATAAAAGTTGAACAACAAAAAAGAATATGCTCATTTAAGTGGCATCTTAATTAACCCAATTCTAGAGGAGCTGCTGTAAAACGAATACCAAAAGTCTTTTTGGGAAGGCGTGATTCAGCTAACAACTTACAGTTCATTCTTTTAGCGTTTTCTTCATAGCTAAGTGGACCAAATTGAAACTTAAGTCATCTCCAACGCATTTCTAAAATGGAGGAGAAATCAACTCTAACTCACCGGTATTTTTTCCTCCATTTTGGAGAGATGCTACAGTGTCACACCTTGGAGTGACACTGTAGCATCTCTCCATTACTGTTCATTTTTGGAGTGACACTGTGGCATCTCTCCATTACTGTTCATATTTTTTAATTTTTCAACTTTTTTCTTTTTTCTCTCTCCATCTTTTCTTTCTTACTTTTTTCATTCATTCGTTCCTTTTTTAATTCTTTCATTCTTTATTTAGTTATTTAAACAGTATTCCAAATCTTCATTATTTGTTGATTTAAGTAATTATAACTTTATAATAATTTTAAGGTTTAGTCTCATGTTTATAAATATTTTCATTATATGTTTATAACTTTATAATTATTTACATACGAATAAATATTTTAAATAAATAATTTAAAAAATATTCATTAGAAAACTTCAAATAAGTAAATCACAAATATATTGATATTAATAGTCGAATAACATAATAAATTACAAATAAAGATAAACTAAATTAAAACACACATATATGAATATTAATAGTCAAGCAGTAAACTAAATTAAAAAATACAAGCAAAATATAATTAACTACTAATATAAAATCAAAAAATTTAATAATCAGGTAGATCGATTTCATCTCTACCAATATTAGTAAAATATTCATTATTTGACGAGTTTGGTTGTGGTTATAGTTGTGGTTGTGGTTGTGGTCGTAGTCGTGGTTGATGAGGTTCATGCGATGATTGTTCTAGAATTCGTGCTTGTTTAGTTGCAATATAAGCGTGAAGCCCAGGATCTCTAATTTAATTCAAATCCTAAGACATAATTTTAACTTCTTCTTTCCATTGCTTCAAAGCCAACTTTTGTCTCTGAATCTCCATCTTCTGTCTAATATTTCAAGCGTTACTTATCTATCTTCACTTTGTTTTTTCAATAACTCAATCAGCTCTTGATTTTCAATGCTAAGATTACTTATCTCAAAACAAGATGTTTCCTCCATTTTTCTCTTTGCTTTGGCCTTCTTCACCCTAGTAGGCCTTTTAGATGAAGAGTCACTGACTTCGTTATCATTCAAATTTATATTGAAATTAAAAAGCATAAGACATACCGGTACCTAAGATTCAAGTGTTGGATTATTGGATTCTAATGACACATAGCTAGAAGTTTGCTTCTAGTAAATTTGTCTTGGTGTAATGAAATCATCATTAAAATTTTCAAAATATTTGACAATGTTCCATACATGATCATATTTGAAACCTATTTTGCAATTAACATCTTGCATGAGTAACACCTTCGCACGATCTAGCCGCAAAAAATGTATATATATTTGTTAGTTATCTAGCTACCAAGTATATATAAAATTGCAAGAATTAAAAATTTTGGAAATTCATAATATCTTGATTGGATGCACCACTGGGATTCATATTTTCCACTTGACTTATGCATACTCGTAATTTTCTAATAACTTGCACTATTTTTTTCCATCGTTCTTGTAAATATCTCTTGTTATGTTGCTCCCACCCATTAGTTACCTCATTGTTAAATGCCTCTTCAATTCAACCCCAAAAGTGATCAGAAGTTTGATGCCACCCAACAATCTAATCTTACAAAACCTCAATATAAATTTGACATAAGAGCATATCTTCATTAGCATTACATCCAATGGATCGAGAAGCCATTTTTCTTTAAGAATTGATGTGCTTATGAGAATGTAATATTTAGGATAAACAAAAGTGAAATACTTGGGTCAAAATGGTGATTTGCTTAGACACTCTATCTTTTATATTTATAAACCTGTATATGAATATTATCATTATCTCAATCATCCGATTAGATTTCATCATCATCTCAACCATCTGATTGGATTTCATCATCATCTCAACCATTATCATCAACCTTATTCATGTTAGATAAAAGTGATAGATTTCATTCAAATCTCAACCGTGCGATTGGATTTAATCATCATCTCAACCGTCATATGGATTACAAATTTAATCATTTGTGAACTTATCATCAACCTTATCTATGTTAGATAAAATTGATAAATTTAGTCCAAATCTCAACTATCTGATTGGATTTTGTAATCGTCTTAACCCTTATCATCAACCTTATCCATATTAGATAAAATTGACCGATTTCATCTAAATCTCAATCATCTAATTGGATTCACAATCATCTCGATCGTTATCATCAAGCTTATCCATGTTAGATAAATTTGATTTATTTAATCTAAATCTCAATCGTTCGACTGGATTTCATCATCATCTCAACCATTAGATGGATTACATCCTTAATCATTTTAGAACTTAACATTAATCTTATCCATGTTAGATAAAATTAACGGATTTCATCCAAATCTCAACCATCCGATTAGATTTCGTAATAATCTTAACCCTTATCATCAACCTTATCCATGATAGATAAAATTGATATATTTCATCCAAATCTCAACCGTCTAATTAGATTTCATCATCATCTCAACCGTTACATGGATTACATCCATAATCATTTCAAAACTTATCATTAACCTTATCCATGTTAGATAAAATTGACAGATTTCATCCAAATCTCAATCATTTGATTAAATTTCATCATAAACTTAACCATTAAATAGATTTTGTCAGTATTTCGACCATAGCAAGAACTTTTATAAATATCATCCTTTACTAAATCAAATATGCATCAATTTATTGAAATGGATTATGATATTGGAGGTCTTGCTAATGTCAAATTCTAAGACATGCTATCATCTTCATCTTCATCTTCATCTTCATCGTCGTCATCATCAAGTGATGATAAACTTGATTTGATGATGCTTATAGATGAAACAGTCATATATAATTTGATACAAAAAATAACTTAGTAATTGAGCTTCTTCACAATTAACAAAACAACCAAGGTGGAGATCGTGGCTCCATCCTAGGGCATATAGTGATCAACCGCGATTGTGAAGTTGCAGATCATAATTTGTTTGTAGATTGTTTTTGTGAAAATTTGCAATATAATGATACTATGTTTCAGCGATAATATTGAATGTCCAAAAGATTGTTCCTTCGCATTACTGATGCTGTAAAAGAGCATAATAGCTATTTTAAACAACGAAGAGATGGGCTGGGTAGACTTGGATTATCCACTCTACAAAAACTAATAGCAGCACTCTGGATGTTAGCATATGGTATACTTGTGGATGCTATAAATGAGTACGTTAAAATTGGTGAGTCAACAACAATTAAAGGCTTCAAGAAATTTTGTAGTGCCATTTTCGAGATTTTTGCAGGGCGGTATCTTAGATCACCAAATGCTAATGATATTGTAAGGCTTCTTCATATTGGTAAGCAATGTGGTTTTCCAAGAATGTTAGGTAGTCTTGATTATATGCATTGGAAATGGAAAAACTGTCTGACAGCTTGGTCGGGATAATATGTTGGACGTTCAGGATCACCAACTATTATTCTTAAAGCTATTGCTGATTATAATTTGTGGATATAGCATGCTTATTTCAGTATGCCAGGTACAAATAATGACATTAGTTTATTGGAATCATTGCATTTACTTTCTAACATTGCAAGGTATTGTTCCTCCTACTCATTATGTTATTCAAAAAAAGAAATATAATATAGGATATTATTTAGCTGATGGGATTTATCCGAAATGGTCCACCATTGTGCAACCAATTCATGAGTCATGTTTTGTAAATAAAAATATTTTGCAATGAGACAAGAGTCTTGTAGGACGGACGTGGAGTGTGCATTCGGAATTCTACAATCGTGATTTGCAATTACTACAGGACCGACACGTTTTTGGAAAAAAATGTTGCATTATATCATGACTGCTTGCATTATTATGCACAATACTAATGTTGAGGATGAATGCGATCTAAATGGACCTATCATATGTGTAATAGAAGCTCTAGAATCGATTGTAGAAAGGGTAACAGATGAAAATACCCAATTTCAACAATTTCTTGCCCGGTATAAACAAGTCAAGGACACAAAAAACACATATCGAATTAAGGAATGCATTAATAGAACATTTATGGGAACAATTTACTAATTCAGAGATTAGTGGATTATGCTATGTTTATTTTCAGTGGTGATATTATCATTTAATTTTTTCGGTGTAATGAATGTTCTGTGCCTTTTTTATTATTAAAATGTTTTTGATTTATAAAATTCAATAAAATTTGATGTTTGATATTACTTAATTATATTGTCATTTACCATAATTAAATAATATAAATAGTGCAATATATCTTATATATTATTTCATTTAGTATTATCAAATAACAAATTATAGTTTAATTGAAATTTTATTATTTTTTATTTATTATTTATTAACATAAAAATATAACAACAATAATATTGTGAATAAAAATATACACGAAAAGGCAAAGTTGGGTTAATTTTATAATGTAATTTTAATAATCATTATTGAAAGGTAAAAAAGAATATGATGAGAATATTCCTTTTTAGTGTGAAAAATAGAGTTGTGAATTGGAGTGCAAAGTATTTAGCATCTCTAAAATAGAAGAAACTCTACTCCGTTTTGGAGGAATGGGATGGAGATGCCCTTAAACGGCATAAAAAAGAACAAAAAAAGGCTGTGCATAAAGAAAATAATTAAGTTTTATTAAAAAAGAAGTTTTTTTCATTATAATCAAAGTGTAGAATAATGGTGATGCTCCATATTCATCATAGAACGAACTTAATAACAGGTTTATTATGTCCACATAAACATTATTAGACATTGTATGTATGAGTAAATATTGTTAGAGGAGAAATTAATTATAATGGATTCAAGTATTTAGTAAGCTGAAAATTACATAGAAAAAATTAGAAACTTTACCTTTAAATTATCACTCAGAAGTCAGAACCATGAAAATATTATTCTGTTAATCCTTAAGATATAATATCTTAGATTCATACGCTGATGGAAATAAAAAAAGTTAGAGGGTAAGAAATACAGTCAAATGCTTCAAAGAAATTTATAAATATATCAACATAAAAAAGCTAACGTTAAATTTGAAAGATAATGTTAAATTTAGAAGCTGAAAAGTTAATTTCCTTTCTTAACAACACTATTGCCACCTAAGAAAAAGAACAATAGCCTTTTCCATTTCTCTGACACAACCATTAATTAGGACTTTATGAGAAAAAATTATATGAAAGATGGCCTTCAATGATGGGATGTTGTTTTATAAGGGTAGGCCTTAGGTAAGTGCCTTTCCTGCCTTTACCAAAGGTCGGGCAGTATACTAGTACTACAAGGATTTTATTTAGTTATGTACAAGTTGTCCACACTATCAATTTTTTAGTCAACTATCACCACAACATTTTTATGAAGGATTATTGCATATGAACCAAAACATGATAAATGCTAAAATAGGAGAAGCATTTATAAAACAGATGCTCATGGAAGAAAGAGATTTATTTTCTAATTATATGACAATAAACTCGTAAAAATTTGGAGCTAAACAAACCACACATCTAGAAAAGTAAATAAGGTAAGTTACATTCTAATATCAAGACTTAACTTTCAAAACCAACTTCCCTTATTATCACACTAAGTAGATTTGGTAATATACATAAGAAATATAACCTCTATTCAAAATAATACAACCCCAAGGCTAAACAAAGAACTCGTTGCTTAAGTTGTCGAAGAACATCCATACTAACCTAAAAAATGCCCTCAATGTGATTGATCTTTAGAATTAAAGAGGCATGTGTATCGAAAGTTGGTACAGTAGGTTGTATGAATGACCCAAACAAGGAGTCTGGAAAATTGATCACCCAGCTTGCTTGTTAACATTGAGGATCCGAGGAGAAATATTGAAAAAGGACACAGGATCAAGTACAACAGAATTAACACGAGAGACACCATATCTAAAAACTGAGTAATCAAACAAGGAAATTCCAGTAATGATTGCTATTTACTAACAACTATAAGCATATCCTAAATAATTAACCTACCCTAATTGAAGTTAACTCTTGTGCCTATCACATACCCAAACTTGGCCTAATCAGGATACACAATCATAATATGGGTACTGAGCAACCAACATAAACAACTCTGTGATAGATCAGAGGCATGAAGTGTAAAAATAGATGACTAAAAAGACAATTTCTCACCATTTAAAGCACTAGCCAACATATCATTACTCACAAAAAAGCCATCCCCATACGACTGATGCCTAATTAAATTGACAAGCTACAAAAATTCATTCAATGAATAAGGATCAAATTTAAATAGTCTCCCCTACTCGTAAACCATATAAAAGCACAGAGCGGTCTCATCCAATGCTCCTTTATCCAAATTACAATAAAATTCCTGAACCAATGCAACATCAAAATGTTGTGGCAATAATGCAACATTTAACAAATGCCTCTCATTCAAAAAGGTAACCTAATTAGATTTTTTATATTCAGCAAGATTAATGGGATGATTAAGAACAAGCCTAGTTGAGATTAGAAAATCCCATTTTTATTTAGCTGCTGAGGAATAGAATTTTATAGATAAGGTTTGCTCTACTGAAAAAGGAGTACGATACTAATGGCGCAGCATTTGAACAAATTTTTGAGACATTTTCTTTATTTTATGGATAAGGTTTTCTTTAAAAGTGGAGGGAGCAGCACGTAGATTAGAGACAACAGGAGGTTGTGGTTCAGTAAACTCAGAATTAGCATCCTCTAAAGTAGATGAAGAATCTTCAACAGATGATTCTGTAATAAACTGCAATAAAACTCATTGAACATTAGCATTGGTAGATGGCAACATCGGAATGGATGGAGGGTCAGTAAGTACAATAAGTGTCATCAAGGATGACCCAACACCAATGGTCAGTGACGTTTAAGGTAGGTTTTACCACAGATGGATTAAGCAGTGAGGTGGCTTGGCTATAGGCGGTGGGTCAAGATGAGCTAAGTTGTCGATGACTACTCCAAAAGATGGGAAGTTGCAGGGTGTTTAGGCTTTGCCACCGATGCTTTAGGAAAAGAAAGATGCAGACAGAGATGGCGGTGAGATGCAACAATGAGAGATGGAAGTGGCATGCAATGGTGAGAGAATCAAGAGAGTAAGATGCAAAAATGAAGAAAGGGGGAAAGAGATGTTTGGATGGGAAGCAATTTTTCAAAAACAAAGAAAGAGGGTAGGGTGTGCGACAGTAATTAAAAAACAATAAGAACATAAATTAGGGTTAACCCCTTTTTGATTTTCTGATTTTTTTAATGAACTACATCAATATAATTTAAAATTGTAAATCACACAATCTCAGTGTCCCTCAAAGAGATTCAAACCTGATAGAGTCAAAAGGTTTCGTAAAAGTACCAGTCAGTTGCTTCTTTGTTGTTACATAAGAAAGAACTAGAACTTTAGTCTCCATTAGCTCTCGAATGAAATGATACTACAAATCAATATGTTTGGTTTTAAATGTTGAACTAGGGTTTTGGAGATGTCTATAACACTCTTATTATCATACATAACGGTCAAAACATCTTAAGCAACTCCATAGTCTTCAAACATTTGCTTCATCCACAAAAGTTCATAACAATAACTACCAACTGCAATATATTCTGCTTCTACTGTTGACAATGAGATGGAATTTTGTTTCTTATTATACCATGAAATCAAATTATTTCCAAGAGAGAAACAGCCCCCAGATTTTCTTTTTCTGTCATATAAATTTTCGGCCCAATTCGCATCAACTAAATGAGAAGTAGAATCACATGAGTACCATAATCTAAACTCTGAAATACCACTTACATATCTGATGATCTACTTTACTGCTATCAAGTGAGATTGATAGCGTGCCCACACTCCCATGCTATAATAAATATCAGGTTGACTCGCGATTAGATAAAACAAACTCCTAATGATTATTCTATATACTCACATCAACACTTTTACCGTGATTATCTTTATTCAAATTTATTGAGATACTCATTAGTGTTCTAGCATGACATGCACTATCAAACCTAAATGTCTTCGCCAAATTATTTTTATATTTAGTGTTATATACGAAGATACCATATTCCACTTGCTTAATTTGTAGTCCCAAGAAGAAATTCATTTATCTCACCATACTCATCTCAAACTCATTTGTCATCCTCTTATAAAGCCTTCCACCATCTTTGGATGAGTTCAGTCGAACACTATATCATCAATGTATATTTGAGCAATCATCAAATTAGATATGCACTTTTTTATAAATAAATTCTTATATACACTACCTCGTTCATATCCTTGATCAAGTAGTCTCTCGTACTAAACCCTTGGCACTTGCTTGAGACCATAAAGAGCCTTTTTAAGCTTCAATACATGATCAACATGTACTAAATCAGTGACCCTTTGGCTATTTAACATATACTTCTTCTTGTAGAAATCCATTCAAGAACATGCTCTTTACATCCATTTGATAAAGTTCGAATCTTTTCACACATGTTATGGCCAAAAGAAGTCTAATTAACTCAAGCCTTTCTACTGGGGAAAATGTTTCTTTAAAATCAAAGCCTTCAATTTTAGAGTATCTTTGAGCAACTAGCCTAGCTTTTTCTCTCGTCACATTACCTTTCTCATCGATTTTGTTACAAAACACCCATTTGGTTCCAATCATGTTCACATTTGATGGCCTTGCCACCAATTCCCATACATTATTTCAAGCAAACTGTGTTAACTCTTCTTGCATTGCAGCAACCTAGAATTTATCTTATAGTGCTTCTTTCACATCCTTTGGTTTAAATAAGGAAGTGTAACATGTAAGCCGTGTAAGTTCCCAATAATCTATTCTTTTTATTTCTTTTGTTTTTCTTCTATAACTAATCTCACCAATCACATTTTCAATAAGATGACTTTGTCTAATTCTTAATAGAGGACCTTTATTGAAATCACCTTCCCTTGAGTCTTCTTCATTCATAAAAGTTTGTTTACGAATCAGATGTTTGGTTGGTTTCTTCCTTAGAAGCAACTGACCGGTACTCTGCCTGATTGGTTTCTTTTTTGGTAACAACTAACTGTGGATCTAAACATTCTATGATTTTAACTTCATTATGTCTCTTTTCTGGTGTTTAAAGTTGATTTTGAGATTCTTTTCTACCACCTTATCAATTATTTGGTTCACATCACCTATAATAACATTTACAAATTCTATCATTGTCTTAGTTTTTTAGTTGAACACATGATACACCTTACTGTGGATTCAATATCCAAAGAAGATGCCCACTCTTACTTTCAAACTTCCCAAGTTGTTCTTGATCTTTGAGAATGTAACATTTGCTGCCAAACACCTGGACATAGCTTCGGTTTCTTTCCTTTCTATAATTCATAAAGTGTCTTGTTTAAGATGGTTCTAAGATGAGCTTTGTTGCATATGTGAAATGTCATGTTTATTGCTTTAACCCAAAATCTTATTGATATTTTTCTTCCATTCAATATTGATCTGGCCAAAATTTGAAAAGTGCAACTCTTCCATTTTGTAACTCCATTTTTTTATGGCATTTTAGGTGCTAAAAACTCTTGCATAATCCCATATCTATCATAAAAATTGTTAAAACTCACATTCTCAAACTACCTTCCATAATCGGATCTGATTCTCAGAATCATCATATTTTTCTGATTTATAATCCACACACATAAACTTCTAAATGCCTTAATGCATCTGATTTTTCTTTCAAGAAAGCTACCTAAGTATATGTAGATTAGTCAACAACACATGTCAAGAAATACCTCATTCCACCAATACTAGCATGTTGTATTGCGCCTACCAAATCCATATGAATCAATTCCAATACACGAGAAATTGTAATGTTTCTTACATTTTTATATAGTACTCACGTCTATTTTCCCATTTTGTATACGCTACCAATAGTCTTGCATCTTTGTTCATCATAGGCAAGCCTTTTACCACCTAATTTTTCTCAACTTGTTAATGAGATCATAATTGGCGTGGCCAAGCTTCTAGTGCCATAGATTAATATTATCATATGTGGATAAATTGCAAGAAGTAATAAACTGCAACATGTAGCAATTATCTGCCGATTTTTTTCCACTTACTGAACACTCTCCTTATCTACTTAACACCTTACATCATCACTACTAAACTTGAATAACAACCCATCATCACAAAGCTAGCTAATACTCACCAAGTTGGCTTTAAAACTGTTCACAAGAAGCACATTTTTTAAATGAGGCAATCCATCCATGCAAAGAGTTCTTCTACCAATTACCGTTTCTTTCTTCCCATCACCAATTGTGATATGACCATCCATACAACTTTGATAATTTATCAAATAGCTTCTTTCACCTGTCATATGCCTTAAACACCCACTATCAGCAACGCGCATGGATTTAACAGCCAAAGGAGCTTATAATTGATTCTTTCTAACCCAAATCTGCTTTGGTAGCATTTTTTACTATTGAAGACTCTTTAAAGAATGTCTAGATTTTCTATTTTGAGCATTCCAAAATAGCATTTATAACAGCTTGTAGCAATTTGGCCTTATGTGACCGTTTACACCACAAAAGTGACATATAGACACAAAATTTTGACTTCTTTTTGAAATTTCTCCTTGCTTATTATTCTTGTTCTTTTGACAAATCTAACTTCACCATTTTGCTTATTATTCATTTAAGAATATTCACCTTTATAACCAACATCTTGAAAGTTCCCTTTGTTTTTACCCATTTCCAGTAGTTTGTCTAGCTTCTTAATACCACCATTTAACATTCTCATTCCTTTCGCTGTATTGATCAACTTTAGCTTTGTTTCATCAAGTTAATCTATTGTTGAAAATAACTTCATATTTAGATCTTGAATGACATCTTTCATGGTTGAATTCTTCCTCTATAACTTCTCATTTTGTTTACACCTTTTCGCCCATTTGTCATACATTAATTCATAGGCCTTGCTGTCATAATCTAAATTAGAATTTAGTACTGAAACATCTGCATTTTCATCATCAATTTCTTCACTAGTTGGTACTAAGCAGGTCTATCTTTCTTCACCTTCTTCAGACATTTATTGAAATTTCTCGTTAGCAATACCAAATAATCCTTTTCATTAGAGTTGTCTCTTGAATCATTTATAGATTTAGCAACTTTGGCTTATAGCGCCAATCCTTTTTTCTTTTCATGCTTGTCTCTCAACAAGTTCATCTCAAAGTTTGTAAAAATTCCATTTACCTTATCTAAAGATAACTCATTAATATTATGAGCTTTTTCAATAGCTACAATCTTTGGTATGAATCTAGGAGGCAACGATCTCAAGGTTTTCTTGACAAGTTTTAGATTTGAATGCTCTTCCCAAATTGATGTTCTTGATTGGCAATATCATGTAGTCGCTCATGAAAGTCTCCAATAATTTTACTTTCCTCTATTTTAAGCTCTTATATTTGAATTTTTGAAGCAATCACCGATTTTGATCCCTCATGTATGGTTTGTAATATATCCCATGCTTTGTTCATTCACATGCTGATATCATACTAAAACATCCTTAAGTTACGGCACTAAAAATTGCATGCATTGCTTGAATTACCAAGTTCTCCTTCTTCTTCAGCCTTCGTCCTTTCAGATGGATCTTTATTTACCGCTTCATTCTTTTCATCTATTGTTATAGGACGAGTCCAACCATTCAGCACAGAAGTCTATGCTTTAATACCTTATGCTTAAATAAACACTTTCATTCTCGATTTCCAAGCAGTATAGAACCATCTAGTAGCGATGGCCTCGTAATTGACTCTCCTTCTCTAGTAGCCATAAGTGCAGAACACTGATCTACTCCAATTTGACACACCAAGTTTTGATAAGGTGAACCTTATTCTAATACCAATTGATAAACCCAAAGTTCTAGTTCCACAAGATTTATGTTCTACTATAGTTGCTTTAAACTAAAATTGACGGTTGCTTATTAGAAAGTAACCGGATCGACAATTGCAGATTTTCAAGAATTTAATCACAACTAGAAAAACATAATGTGCAATAAATAAATCAACACACAAAATTTTTTAACGCAATTCAACACATAGAACCTACATTTGTGGGGCCCTCACCTAGATTAATCAACTTTCACTAAAGTACAATAGTTTTACATAAGGTTATTATGAAGCTAACACCACTCACTATTTGAGGCTATCTACTCGTACTTACACCTTTGAAAGTTATCTTACACCTAATAGCACGATCACCTCATGCTAACCTCAATAGAGGATTTTGAAACAATGAATGAAACAAAGAAAATATATCTCAAGTGATTAAATCAATAATTACAAAAAAAAAGAACACTTGAGTCATAGAACACTCCCCTGTGTGTACAGTTGCGTTAAACCATAATCTTAGAGAGTCATTCAACAAAAATCTGCTATGAATCTTTTTATTTGATCACCGAAAACAACACGCATAGTAGTAGAAAAGAATAGAAAGATGGATCGTGCAATTGTTCACCCAAGTATAGAAAAACGTAGCTGCAAAAAATTAATGAATCTCTGATATGTGATTTTTTATTTTACATTTATTCCATAATACTTAGTGATTAATGATATGAAAATGCTTAAGACATTCACTTTAGTTCATACCTGATTTTAGGTACAATTCAGAAGCGAATGAGCTAAAGTGAGTTGAAAACACAATATTTGAGTCGTCTTTTTGAGATTCACTCTCACTTATCTTTATAGAGCAAGAAGAAGAAGGATTAGAGCAAGAGGAGACAAGAAAATGCCAAAAGGAGTGAAGAATAGCATATGTCATGGGTTGAGAAACATCTCACGACCATGAAAAATAAGTCATGGCCTTGAGAATTCTCTCACATATGAGAGTGCTGTCACGCCCATAACAAATGTAATATGGTTGGCTTTGATATACATGCTACTTCTTTCATATATTTGGGAGTTCCTACTACTACTAAACAACCTAAACTCTCAAATTTACTCCCTTTGATTGAAAAACTGAAAACTAGAATACAAGCTTGGAAAAATAGATTATTATCTCTAGCTACCAGATTGACTCTCATCACATCAGTATTGAATGGCATGCATGTTCTTTGGGCAACTCATGTTGTTATTTTGAAGCAGGTGACCAAGGAAATGGATAGATTGTTGAAAACTTTTCTTTGGTCTGGAAAAACAGATAATAGCAAGCAAGCTAAGGTGAAATGGAGTGATATTACTATACAAAAGAAGCATAGGGAATTAGGGATCATTCCTATTACTCAGATGCAAAAGGTTTTCCTTTTTAAGAGCATTTGGAGATTATTCAATGAAAAGGAAGCTCTGTGGGTTAAATGGGTAAATGCATATCACCTTAATAATCAAAATTTCTAGCAGATACAATGATCTCGAGAATGCTCGTGGATTTTTAACCATATGCTCAAGTTAAGGGATTTTATATAACCATATTTGAAGCACAATTTGGGTAATGGTGAGGAGATATGGCTTTGGTTCGATAATTGGACTGAGCCCTTTTATGAAAAGATCTGAGTTAGCTACACTCAAAGACAGAATTCCTAACAATGCTAGAATGCCTTGGTCAATATAGGATGGGGAATGGGTTGGTAACTTTAGGAACTTTCAGTTGCTAGCTAAATATCTTCCTAACATAACTGCAGAGAGGAGAAAGCATAGAATGATCTGGACACATCATACTAGTGGAATTTTCACCAATAGTTCTAGTCACAATTTACTACTACAGCATCTGGATTTAGTTGTTTGGGTTGATGTCACCTAGAACAAGTTTTATGTCCCAAAGCAATTGTATTCACATGGCTAGTGGTAAAGAACAGAATAATAAGTAAAGATAGATGGTTTAGTAAGTTTGATCCTATATGTGTTCTTTGTAAACAATTTAATGAAAGCAGAGATCATATTTTCTTTGAATGTAGCTATAGCAAGTCAGTTTGGAGCCTACTTTTGAGTATGTTACAGCTTTCAATCTTTAACTTTGTGTGGTCTGAGATGCTAAATACAATCCTAAGGTGCACCAAAGTAGGTCAGAGGAATAGCATTATCATGAAGACTTCATTCCAAATGGTAATTTATTCCATTTAGAGAGAAAGGAATGGGCGATTATACAAGAATGAGGAACTGTAAAAACATCATCTTGCTGAGCAAATTGTGAACTTGATTAGAGCTGTTATTATTGCCAATGATAAGTAATGCACGGTTAGCTAAGAACTTGGGTAAATTGGTTACTTTGATGTAAATTTTTATATTTTGATGTACATCCTGTTTAGTATAGCTTCACTTAATTCTAGGTGTATGATTCTTGCTTAGGATCGTGTAATAGCCTTTCTATAATCTAATTTAATTTTTAATTTTAAAAAATGCCTAATCTTAGAAATTTTTTTAAAAAAAGGTTGTAATGAGTTATAAAATTATTACACGTCTCGGTAATACATATTTAGAGTTCAATAGAAATTCAAATTTTAGTTAGTTATGTTGACTAGAGCTATATAAATAATTTTCAAAGGATCGTACTTGTTATATATTTCTCATTGATAATTGTGTAGTGTACAAGAAAAATTACCGTATGACTATTACTACTACAAATTTTTCGAGGAAACTATTTGGTTAACAAACAATTCAACTTAATTTAAAATTTAAAGCTATTATGAAATTCAAAATATTGTATACTTAATCAAGGATTAAATATTTTATGAGACAATTACGTACATTAACAATAGTCATCTCGTAATTTTTATATTGGATATTTGATTATAATTTGCATATTAAAAGTCACTCCAGTTTCTTTTTCTCTTGAGAATAGGCCAATTACATAAAATGTTTTGTCTTATATTATTGTCGTTGCTACATCACTTTCAGTCCTCATAGATGAAGATCTTTTAATACGATTGTATCTTTTAAAAAGCTGTGCTTTAAAATCAACTAAAGTTTTGGCAAATCTCTACCTGTCTCATAATTTGAAAGCGCATTATGAATATACGATCGTATCTTTTAATTTAATGTGATCAATTTTCAATTGTACTATATATGTTACAATATACAACGATTTCAATATAGTTGGCATGTTTTTAGTATTGTAAGCGTATATATTTCCAATCTTTAAAAAAATTAATAAGTTGTAACGACTTATGAAATTGTTATAGGTATCACTTATACATATTTAGATTTTGATAAAAATTAGGAACTCGGCCGGTTATATTGACTCAAGCGGTACAAGTGATCTTTCAAAGGATCTTAGTAGTTATATACAATATTTTAAAAATTGGACCAGAAATCGAACCGATCAAAGAAAAAGCTTAAGGTTTAAAGATTCAATCGGTATTAAACAGCTATAAAATTGATATATAATAAATAAGAAGTAAAAATTATAAGAATAAATAAAATATAGTATAAAATAAAAGACCTTATTGAAATAAAAATGCACAAATAATACCTATTAATATATAATAAATATAATAATTTAAATTAAGATTGAATTTAACATAAATTTCAAAATAATAACAATAATAATAATAATTGTATTTCTATATTATCATTCATTTAAAGCCTTATAAAAGTTAAAGTATAGAAAATTAATAGAAAGGACTATAAATTTATTCTAATTTCTTTTTTAACGTCCTTTAATTATGCTTCTTTATAGTTTAAATATTATTTTTAACAAATTCATAAATTATTTTAAGCAGAATCACTTATTAATAATTTAATTTATTAAATAAATTTATGATAAAATAATAATTATTTTCTAACAATAATAATTTAAAATTTTAATTAAAATATAAGGAGATAAATAAAGAACTTAAATTTTGACAAATATAATTTATTAGTGAAATTAAATAAATTCAATATTTTTAAAGATAAAATAGTAATTCAATTTTTAAAATAATAATTTTAAATTAAATTTAAAAAAAATAAATGGAGAATATAAAATTTTAAAATATATTCTATAGGTTAAATTATGCGAGAGAGTTAAAATTTTTTATTAAAATTCAAAAGATTGCATTTGTCAAGAGTTAATTAACAGTGACAAGAATGAATAGGATGGCGTGCGTGCGATAGCAGAGAGTAAGCTGAGTAGGTTGGCGCGCGTGAAATAGCAGAGAGTAGAAGCTATTCGTGGTAGGTTCCACGCTATTAACTAGTGGCCCACTTTATTAAAAGTGTGGGGTTAACTGGTTAAAACCCGATGGTTTTCTAAGGGCGTTTAGTTCCATTTATATTTTTCTGTTGTTGTTTTTGGTTTCTGTTTCTTATTTTTGGTTTTTGCTTTTTTCTTAAAAAAATAAAAACCTGTTTAGTTGAGATTTGTAATATAAAAACTGAAAACAAAAACATGTTTAGTTGAGATTTATAATAAAAAACTAAAAACAAAAATATGTTTGATTTTATCATTCAATTTCTATTTTTTTGTAATTATACTCTTATGTGTAATAATTATAATATAATACAATATGTTTTTAAATTAATTAATTATCATTATAGCTAAAATTAGAATATATGTAAATCAAATATTATTAAAAACTTACACAATCATTTTATATAATAAAATTACATAAATTAGAAATTATAATTGTGCAAATTTTGCTAGCTATGTGACTAAGCTCCTTAAAGGACTAGTTCTCAAGGGAACTCTATGAAAATTTACCCATATAGCAATAGTTTTCAACAGAGACGTATCAAGGGACATTCCTAGGCACTACTTCTTAATAATGAGTGGTTGTCCTTGAATATGCCATGGGACTAAATCAATAATTTTCTGAGATTGGTCATTAAAAGAACATAAAGATGAAGAAATAATCTTCATTTAGCATGACATTCTTTAAGATGCTATGTTTCTAGTTGTAATTAACCCATTTCTAGATTAGAGGATAAGGCAATTTTGTTATCCATGAAGTCACCTATGATTAAGGAGCTTTATTTTCTTGTAAAAATTTACAGGATTTCTAGAGGAAGGTTGGTGATGGTCCAAATGCAGTTTCCATACCAATCTAGAGATTAGATGTTCTATAAAAAATTAATCACATTGTAACTTTTAAATACAAGTGTTACTTAAATTTAAGTAGAACTTTCAGAATTAAAGATGTCATATATAAAACATATTAAGAATAAAATATACCAATGTGATAGAAGTCAAGATGAATTCATCTTCTAAGAGCATGTATAATGTTTTAACATAAGAATTTGAGTGTAACTATTTCTATAATTGTCTAATCAAGATGATATTAAAGTCATTTGAAAGCGCAACAACTTTATAGAAAACATCCAAAGACAATTTAAGGTTGTTATGAAACTTTTGAGGCAACAAAAGTTTCATAACAAAACTGGTTTCAGTGTTAATGCTGGTACGATGTCAGTTCTTATGCAGAATTTTGAAAAATGTGTTAATTATCAAGTTAAAAATTTCTCAAACTCTATTTTTGTATCCCAACTATAAATATTCTTAATAAACCTAACCTAAGGGACTTTTGAAAGGTGTTTGATCTCATCTTGTTTTTGTTTCATAGTTTTATTATTTCTTAACATCAAAGGAGGATTGAGAGTATCATGATTGAAGAAGATAATAATAAATTCTCTAATTTTTTAAATTTTTTCCCTTATAATTAGTCAATTTTAAACTTTTAAAAATCTTTTCATCTTAATTAAAAAACATTTAAAATATTCCTAAAATATATAAATTTATCAAATTGTAAATTCCAAAATTTCAAAACTTTGGAGTCTTGTAGTATGATTGACATAATTAAGTTATTCCACTTTTCTTGTCTCCCGGTGGTAACATAGCCATAAAATGGAACACACATCACACAATATCATCTCCATTTAGATATCACTCCAGCCATCCTGAAATCTAGAAAATGGCATTTTTTCCTTTCTCCTACCCCACAATCATCTCGCCCAAATTTCTTTCTATTTTTGTACCTAACTGTTAAACCTACACCTCCTAAGGAAAAGCTGCTTTTTGCTTCTTCTGGCTTTCCCCTCTTTTGATGTCAAAACCTAACCGCCTTGTTAACTCTGAATTTCCACCTTTTCCCATCCATTCTCCCTCCCCTTCCCCTTACCCATCCCCTGATGCCCCTCTGGTTCCCTCTCCCGTCCACGAAGCTCAACCCCCTAGAATTTCTAAGAAAAAGCTGGAAACAGGTCTTGAGTGACCATATTGATACCAGCCTTTCATACAGACCACCCAAGCAGATTGAAGGGAAGCTCATAATCTATCCAGAGATTGAAGTTCTAGAGGAGGGAGCCAGGAGCTGGGTGGCCAATTGTTAGCTTCTTCTTTAAGCAAAGACCCCCCTTTTGCCTTATCCACTGCCGAGCTTAGAGATAATGGTAAGGTAAGGGATTGTTTGACGTGCTTCTCTCTGAAAATAAACTTATTTTGTTCAAATTTTCCACTAAATCTAAAGCTCACAAAGTTCTTAAAGAAGGGCCACGGACTTATGACAACCAACCCATTTTCTTACAACAATGGCAACCGAGTCTTATCTTGGAAACTATTAAAGTGCCTTTTGAGTACTGGACAATTCAGGGCTTAAGTTCACTTCCTAGCTTTATAGGAAAGCCTACATGTTTTGATGAAAGTACAACCATGAAGAAGAGGATTGGATATGCGAGGATCTGTGTGAATGTGGAATTGTCCAAAAAGCTACCAAATTTCATACCTATTATAAGGCTGCATGAGGGCAACAGATTGAGGTAGGATAGAGTTGAAATTTCCTATCACTGGAAGCCTCCTCTTCACTCTCATGGTAAAACCTGGAAAACAAAGGGGAAGGTGTTTAAAATGGGCACTTATCAAGAACTAATGAATATAGAGCTGACTGGAAATGAAGAGCAAAATCCTTCGGTTGAAGTCAACCTTCCTAGTACAGATGGGAATAACACTGAAAATGTGGAGTCAACACAGAATCCTATCTTGAAGGAGACTAGCTCTCCCTATAATCCTCCCATCTCAACTTTGTTGGACAAAAGCCCCCTAGTAATCTGAATGAAAATAGTAGCCTTCAGCAAACTTTTGTCGAGGAAAATATCAGCCCCTATTTCACAACTTGATTGATTGTGATTTCCCTCCCCCTCTTCAGGTTGAGAACAATAGCTCTCTTATTGTACTGGAAACATGCGTGGAGAACCACTCCCCCTCAGCTACTATTGAAACCATGGACATCAATAACAAGGTTGCAACAAAACTGGATCAATTTCAGACGGTGGAGAGAAGATGCTCCCAACGGAGCATGAAGAAAAATTCCAGATTTTCTCATTTATGTCCATTATTATATGGAATATAAGAGGCTTAAATTGCCCAACAAAGCAGACAACTTTAAGGGATTTTGTCATGAGGGAAAAGCCTCAAATAATCAAACTTTTGGAAACTAAAATAAAGGATGAAAAGACAGACAAATTAAGGAGGCTTGGTCCTCAATGGAAATTTATTTCCAACCACTCTCAGCATGCTTTTGGCATAATCATTGTTTGTTTCAATGTGGATGCTATTAAGGTAGACACCCTTCACACAACAGTTCAAGTGATCCACCTTAGGGTCCATTTCCTACAGCAAAAAGTGGATACCATCATGTCTTTTATATATGCTAGCAATTTTGGATTTCAACGACACACCTTATGGAATGATCTAGTAACTTTTTTCTCCATTTTTAACTCCCCTTGGTTGATCTGTGGAGATTTTAACTCCATGTTATATTGTTTCGCGGCACACCTTGTGGAATGATCTGATAACTTTCTGCTCCATTATTAACTCCCCTTAGTTGATCTGTAGAGATTTTAACTCCATGCTATATTGTTTCGAAAGCTTAAGGTCATCGCAGTCTCAAGAATTTCTCACCAAATTTCAAGGATTGTGTGGATCTCCTTAGAGTGACAGATCTGAAATAGACAGGGTATACCTTCACTTGGACCAACAAGAAAAGCACCAGATGATTCATCAAGAAGAAACTAGATTGAGCCTTTGTTGATGCTAATTGGCTGGCACATTTTCTAGACAGCTTCGTCAACTTTTAAGAGCCTCTCTTTTCAGATCATAATTCTCTTAAAATTGCCAACTTATTCCAATAGAATACACAATCGTCCCCTTTTTGTTTTAACAACTTTTTAGCTAGTGATCCTAATTTTCTGGAGGTGTGCTGTATTGGAGCTGGAGTTTCGATGAGTGGTACCAGGCAGTATCGATGTGTCCATAAAATCGAAGGCATTAAATATGAGCTCAAGGCTCTCAATTCTTCAAAGAGTCCCAATATTGCTATCGTGCTCCGAACAATTAGGAATGAACTGATCAACATCCAAAAGATTTATGATTCCTCTCCCCAAGACCCTCTCAACAGAGACTGAGAAAACAAGCCTTGTTGAATTATATGGATGCTGTTTATAATCACTCCTCTCTACTCCAACAACGAGCGAGGGTCAACTGGCTAAAAGATAAAGATAAGTGCTCTAAATTTTTCTTTAATACTATTATGGCTAGGAAAAATCAGAATCGTATCCACCTTATCACCAAGGAGGATGGAAGCCAGCTCCATGAACTTAAAGACATCCAAAATAAGACAGTCTTTTATTTTTCTAACTTGCTTGGTACCTTTAGCTCGGCTCAGGTCTCTCATGCTAACCTTTCAATGATAATTTCCAAAAGGATCTCCTATGAGGAGGTAGCTTCTCTATCCATACCAGTTGAAGATAAAGAGATTGAGGATGTTGTCTTTGTTATTGATGACAGAAAGGCCCCTGGACCAGGTGGTCTGAATGCCTACTTTTACTAGAAATTTTAGGTGATTATAGGACCATTTATTAAGGAAGTCGTTAAGGAGTTTTTTCTTTAATGGTAGATTACTTAAAGAGAACAACAAAACTTTCTTGTTTCTGATTGCTAAATGCTCTAATCCTTCTGATTTTAGGCCAATCACTTGTTCAAATGTCTTATATAAGATCATCTTGAAGATCTTGGCAATGAGGCTGAAAAGGGATTTTTCCTCCCTCATTAGTGATAATCAAAGTGATTTTATATGTAACAGACATATTGAGGGACAATATTCTAATAGTTCAAGAACTATTAAAAGGCTACACTAGACACCATTCCATGCCAAATTGCACTATTAAAGTCAACCTCCGTAAGGACTTTGATAGTGTTAGTTGGAATTTTATCTGGAAAATACTGGAAGCTTACGGGTTTCCTATAATCTTCATTAACTGGCTAGAGGAGTGTATCTTTACAACAAGTTTCTCTATACTCATCAATGGTAGCCCCTCTGTTTATTTCAAGGCTGTTAAAGGATTAAGGCAAGGGGAGCCCCTATTGCCTTACTTATTTATTCTGTATATGGAAACATTAAGCTCTACCATTACTAAGGAAATGGAAGCAAATGCCAACTTCAACTATCATTCGCACTCCAAGAAGGTTAGCTTAACTCACCTTTCCTTTGCTGATGATCTTCTGCTTTTTTATGGAGCAAAGTTGGATTCCATCAGAACCTTTATCAGAGCACTGAAGCGATTCACCAATATATCGGGTTTAGAGATTAACTTCCATAAAAGTCATTCCATTATATCCCAAGGAGCTCTCCACTTGAAAGAGTATACAACTGCGGTCACTAGTATGGTTATGCAGTGACCCCCTACTCTATTTGGGTTTACCCATATCAATTAAGAGGCTACAATATTCAAAATGTCTACCCCTTATTGGAAAAATACAAAAAAGGTTACATTATTGAGTTAACAAATTCCTCTCATATGCTGGAAAACTTCAACTCCTAAAGACAGTTCTCAATTCTCTCCACATATATTGGAGCTCCCATGTCTTTTTATCAAGGAATGTAATTTAAATGCTGGAGCGATTATTTAGAAATTTCCTATGGAACCACTCAAATGGTACTGGATTGATTGCTAAGGTTAAATTGGCTTATTTATATGTTCCAAAGGCATAAGGTGGCTTAAATATCACCCCATTAAAGCTCACAAACCAAGCTTTTATCCTCAAGCGGTTACGGTGGATCCTAAAGGACAAATAATTGGTATGGATTTGTTGGCTTCATTCATACTTCCTCAAAGGAAGGAGAATTTAGGAAATCAGAGTGCGTCCTTCTCAGTCCTACTTTCTAAACCAGTTGGTCCTCCTCAAGAACTCAGTTTAAGATGATGTTGTCCGCAAAGTTGGGAATGGGGATAAAACCTCCTTTTGATTTGACAATTAGACAGGACATGGTTCATTTTTCAACTCCAAAATTCTAGTCCAAGCCTTCTACCGTTTCGTATCACCACTAAGCTGAGCTTTTTCATTAGGGGAACTCCTGGGATCTCCCAGATTATCTCTAATACTTAGAGCCACATTATTTCCCTTCAAACTGCTCTGATTTATTCTTTTGGAAGAATCAGCCTATAAATCAATTGAAGAGCAAACGCATAGTCGCGTTTCTTCCAGTGAGGATGCTCGGATAGCCTAGAGAAGCATTTTCTAGCATAGAAACCTCCCTCCAAAGGTCTCCTTCCTCCTCTGGTTGACCATGAAGAATAAGCTTAGTACTGCAGATCAGTTTTCCTATGTCAAAATTAACAGATCCTGTCAACTATGTTTAACGCATGATGAATCAAAAGACCACATTTTCTTTTTGTGCCCCACTGCTACTTTGTTTTGGGAGCAGGTCAAGTCATACTGTGGATGGAATATTTATGATAATTCACTAACTAGTATCATCCATTGGTTGACAACTCATTCATCTATACCAAGAGCTGAAAGAGGGACCTTTACCATTATCATGGGCATGACAGTTCAGGCCATATGGAAGGAAAGAAATGCAAGATGGTTTACGATCATTAGCAAAACAGAGAAAACTATAAGAGGAGTTAGGGAATTGGCATTACTGCAGCACCATTCTCCGCCTAGTTAACTAAAAATCATCCGAACGCTTAGCAATGTTCTTTTATTTTTGTATCTGATTTGGTAGTTATATTCTGTTGTGTTGTGTGTTAAGGGTACTCCCTTGGACATCATTGTTTGTGTAACTTTATTTTTCTTTCATTAATTCAAATTTTTTATTTTCAAGAAGAAAACATAGCCATAAATGTTTATTTTACTTTTTGAATTTTGTTTCTATCATATTCCTATCACATGAAGATCTTTAAATTTAAGGGAATGATTATGTAGCCTGTGATCCATCGACATCCATAAACGGCAAACCATATAATAATATAGATTCAATTATACTTTCTATTATTTACGCAGCAACAAACCATTTTCCTTAATTTAATTTTGTAACAAGGCTTTTGCATTTTATTGAATTAATTTAATTTAGTAACAAGGCTTTTGCATTTTATTGAAAATGAGAACTCAAGAGGCTTAGGATTGGATTGGATTGGTTGAGAACATGACATTCCACGGCATGAATTATTATTACAAGTAGCATAACGAGGTGAACAGTTGAATCATACTCCAAATGATCTAAGGAGAGAATGGTGATGGGATGAGGCGAAGATGGGTTTTCTTAGAAACAGTGATCCCAAATGACTCAGTCATCTCCAATTCCTCAGGAGGATTAGCGTCAGGCAATTTCCAATCAAACCAGTACAAGAGATTCCCAAGAACAGCTTCTGCTGAAACCACAGCAAAGGACACCCCAGGACAGGCCCTTCTTCCACCACCAAATGGGAGGAATTTGTAGTCCTGACCTTTGAAATCAGCCGGGTCGTTCACAAATCTTTCTGGTATGAACTTTTCTGGGCTGTCCCATATTTCAGGATCCAATTGAATTGCGAATGCATTGACAAGAACTGTTGTTCTTGGAGGAATAGTGTAGCCTCCCAACTCAACTTCCGCTGATGTTTCTCTAGGAATTAGTAGAGGAAGAACTGGATGCAATCTTAAGGTCTCTTTGATAACCAATTTCAAGTAGGTCATTTTATCAATATCCTCTGCTTCCACATTTGATTTGCTTCCTACAACTCTTCTTACCTCCTCCTGTGCTTTCCTCATTGCATTTTGATCTCTTGCTAGTTCTGCCATTGCCCACTCTAGTGTGGTTGCGGTTGTATCAGTTCCTCCAGCAAACATGTCCTGTAAAGTTTTGAATCTTGGCATAATAAATGCGTTTAAAGGCCAAGGTCATAGAGAGTTAAATGTCTAATCATAGCTCGGAGAGATAAAATAGTTACCACTAGAATTGCCTTGATATTGTCTCGCGTAAGCTCAATACCGAGATTGCCATTCCTTTGAAGTTCAAGGATAATATGGACTACATCTTTAAAATCCAATTGTTCATCATAATGCTCCATACTATGATCTTCAATCACTTGTTCAAGAAAAGCATCCATCTCTGTGAAAGTTGTTCTAAGCTTTGCAGTTATACCTGTCAGGTTATCCATAAATGCCATGGTAGGAAAGCTATCAGCAAAGCTAAAGGTTCCAAATTGTAACATCATCCGCCTCAGTAACTGTCCAAACTCACTATTATCTTTACCCCCTGTAGCCTTTCGACCCATTACACATAGAGAAATTATGCTATTGGTAACACCAAGCAACATCTCGCCGATGTTGACAGAGGCTCCACTATGACATGCACAGCGAATGTTACCTATCAAAACAGCGACTTCTTTGTCCCGTATGGATTGATAGGATCGCACCCTTTGCGCACTCAGAAGTTCTATAACGCAAAGTTTCTTAACTTGCCTCCAGTACTCACCATAGGAAGAGAAAGAAACGTCACTGCAGCCATAGAGAAAGAGCTCTGAAACTGTAGTTCTGGGCCGATTCGAAAAAACTATATCGTGGGTTGTCATTACTTCTCTTGCTGTCTTCTCAGAAGAAACCACGAGAGTTGGATTCTTGCCGATGTCCAAGAGCATTAGAGGGCCATATTTCAATGAGAGAGATCGGAGAGAGCGGTGAGGCAGTTTGCCTAGCTGGTGAAGATTTCCAAGTATTGGCAACTTCGGAGGGGAGGGTGGTAGATTGAATTTCTCACCTTTGCCAAGCTTTTTCCAAAAGATAAAGCATGAAACTAACAAAAGGCAGAAAAGCAAAGGATTAGAAAATTCTGTTACTTCTAGTTTCTGCCACATTAGCTGCATTTTTTGTATCATAGACGTTTTCATTTGTTACTCGGTTTGTGCATAATGTGACCATCGGACCAGTTTATTTATATTGATAATGGATCACGGACTTCACGCCAAGCTGACGATAAGCACAAGGCCAATTGCTGACGATCAGCAGAATAATAAATTCAGGTAAATTACGACATGATCTGTTCTTTTCTAATGAACTCCTTTCATCCTAGCTATGCTTCAATTATTACTTTGAAATTTCGAACAATTTATGCATTCATTATTCTTCGATTCTCCCTCCAAATCTAGTC
>JANZXR010124658.1:0-35683 GCA_027575705.1 Erythroxylum echinodendron
ACTGGCGCCTAACAAATGAGAAAGGAATTTTTATCGTGTAGTTGATAACCACCGCAAGTCACCTGTAAACAATCTCAGTATACACGATTGCTGATAGTCTGAGAAAGAGACTTAAGCTGTGTGTTCCATTTCTCAATGGCTGTGTATTTCATTCCTTTTGACCTGTACCATTTTGCCAAATGTTTCACAGTAGGCGACGATTTTGCTTAATCGTTTCCAATAATTTAAATTTTTACTTTTTCAATTTTTGTTTTTTTTAATTTAACATGTTTATAAAATTGCTAAAAATTTATACATAATAAATACAGTTTTGTTAGACCACAATAAATTTTCATATCATATATATTAAAATTTTAAAACAAAAAGTATTAATAAATATAATATGCATTCATATATAAAATGTTGTTTTGTTTTATAAATATCTTTAATTACATTGTTGTTAAATGAATTTATTTCTATACTTACAATTATTGTTAATAAAATTAAATTGGTGGCCATATATTTGGCTTCCAATTTAGAAATCGCCGTCAATACTAAACTTTTTTTATAGATTTTTACATTTTCCTAAATTTTTAAATATACCATAAACATAAATTACTATATAAATTATATATAATAAATATAGATTTATGATATCACCTTAATTTATGAAATCATATATATTAAAGAAACTAATAAAAATAAATGACATTTTTTCACTAAATTTATTTGTACACTTATACAATCATTGTATTATTGTTAATAAATATTAATGATTAAGAAAAGTAGTTAACTTAAATTTATGATATGTTAATCTTATTGGCATTAAAATTGTAATTCGTCAGCAATAGAATGAAAAGGTAGCCAAAGTCCCACATGTTAGCTTTAATTAAATTGTTGTTGTTGTTGTTATTGTTGTTGTTGTTGTTGTTGTTGTTGTTGTTGTTGTTGTTGTTGTTATTATTATTATTATTATTATTATTATTATTATTATTTATGGTAATTAATATAATGTTATATAAATATATAGATAATAATTGTAACTAGTTTAATGATTTATGAATTATTACATAATTTATAAATTTTCTCATATCTTACTTATGTAATATATATTACTCTATTTAATAATAATTATCTATTTATTATATAAAAATTTGTACCCTAACATATAATTAATATATTATATATAATTATGTTAGACAAACGTGAACCCAAAAGGTAATGGCAAAGCATTTAGTGACAAGTTTTTGAATCCTCACCAAATGGTTTATTTCTTCCGACTTAATCGAAAATGACTCATTTACCTTAACAACAAACGATGTCATTTCTTCTAGGTTATTAACACGAAAATGAAGTTATCTTAGTTTTCATGTTAGTTGTCATATATTATCTTCATAATCTAATGTAGAAGCATCATCTCGTCTTTTATGGTTGTCTCCTATCTTGTGATCCTCACTATGGACGAAGCATCTTGTGCTATGTTTTGTTTTTGGAATTTGAATCTGAAATATATTACCAAAGTTGAAACTTATACATAATCCTTTATCAGGGTATCATAAAAAGTTTAAAAAAACAATAAACTACACTAGTAGAAAAGTACAACTGATACATCTCAAAACATTAAATAGACCATATCAATCTAAGTTCCTGGCTGATGTTATCTTGCTTCCCTCTAGCTATCATTGTCTTTCTAATCAAATTAACTATTGTCTCAGCAAGTTCATACTTATGTTGCTCCTCTTTCTCACAAATTCTCCTATTCCTATCCCTCTATATATAATAGATCACCATCTGAAAGGATGCCTTAATAGTAAAACTATCTTGCTAGCCTAATTTGGAATACCCAATGATATCATTCAAAGCTTCATTCCAATCAAAAGAGAAACTTGGAATTCTAATCAGATTCAAAATTCTACTTCACACTGATTTGGTATAGTCACATTCAAAAAACAAATGATTTCTACTCTTATTTACATGTTTACACAAAACGCAAAGGGGATCAAAACTTCCAAACCGACAATCCTTCATTCTCAACTCAAAAGAAGTTTGGGAACACAGATAATGTTTTTCGATTGCCATAACTTTCTCTAGAGGAATCAGATCAAGATGTTCTTTATATGGTTTGAAAAAGGATTCCAAAATCTACAACTTTCATGAAGACCTCAAAGGTCAATTCTATCTTCTGAGGGGTCAATAATGGGACAGAAGATAGGTATAGACCAACATAGAAGAAGCAAAACACAGAAGAAGATGACGTCAGCATAGAAGAAACATAGAAGAAAATGACGTCATCACAGAAGGAGTTCGTGAACAGTAACATAGAAGAATTTCATGAACAGTAACATAGAAGAAGTTCCTAAACAGTAACATAGAAGAAGTTCATGAACAGTAACATAGACGAAGTTCATGAACAGTAACATAGAAGAAGTTCGTGAATAGTAACATAGACGAAGTTTATGAACAGTAAGATAGACGAAGTTCATGAACAGTACACACAGACGAAGTTCATGAATTCAATGCTTTGATTGTCCAATGTGTTACTGAGGAGGAGAAACTCAAAATAGCTACTACTACAACTCTCGAAGCAACTAAAGGGAAGGTAAAGATAAAGCCCGCTAAATTCAAAGGTAAAAGGACTACATCCTTTCCACATGCTAATGCTAGTCAATCCAATGCTGGTAAAGGTCCTGCGGACATAAAAAAGCTAACAGAAGGTCTAGAAAGAAAGATTGAGACCATCAGATAACTCCTTATCTTATCAATTTATGAATCTAATTTTTGGATAGTCACATTAAGTTCTTGACGGATATAATGCGGCTATAAATTGGAACATCTGATCATGATGTTTCCGTGATGCAGGGGTTCATATCCAGTATAGAGTCAAATAAAGGGAGGGAGAAACTGATGGTTAGTAGCAATGAAGAAGCTAATGTAATATCTATAGGGACGTATGCACTGAACCTTGTTGATAGCAGTAAAGAAGCTAATGTAATATCTATAGGGGATGTATATACTGAACCTTGCTGCAAGGTTCATTTTGGTTTTTACGTGATATATTTTTATATATGATCTTTGTATCAATTTTGAAAAAATAAAGTTAACATTTTGTAATTAATGCTTCCGTTATAAAGTTGTTTGATGCAAAACATAATGGTATAACTTTCTTGTCATATAGTTTGTATAGAATGTGTCTTACCCCGAATTAGGTATATGTTTCTTGATATCTTGCTGAACAAGTCATGAAAAGAAGAAACCTGATGAATGATAATTCATACATAGTGTGGCATAAAAGTTTAAGATACATTTTTAGAGTTATGGTTGAGATATTGATTAAGGATAACATTCTCACAACTCAAGGTTTTGATGATCTAAAAACATGTGTTGACTGTTACAGGGATAAATTGACTAATAAGGAAAAGCAATCAACTTGTGTTTCTGGCTTGTTGGATCTGATACATACAGATATCAAAAGAAGTTGCATTGTGCAATTCTAAATGTATTCTGACATTTATTGATGATTATTCCTATTACAGTTATGTGTTTTTTCTTCAAGACTGAAGGTTGAGAACCAATTGGAAAAATTCATCAAGATAGTAAGATCTGACCTTAGAGGGGAGTATCATGGCAAACATAGTGTTTCAGAACTTAAAAAGGTCTATTTTCTAGGTATATGGAATCAGTTTGAATAGTGAGTTGATTCGCTATGCTAGGTCTTTTTGAGAAAAATGGTGTGTTGTCGAAAGGTATAATCGCATCCTAAAGGACGTGAAGAAGTCAGTGCAGAATATGACTAATCTATTTGATTATCTAGAAGGATGGAAATCCAGTCTTACACACATTCATGTATAGGGATGCCCTACTATGGTAGTATAATCCTTATAAAGACAAATTGCATGCTTGATCCTCTTATTGCTATTTAGTCAGATATCTCGACCACTGTAAAGGCTATAGGTTCTACTGTAAAAGGAGGAGGGGCCGAAATAATGGAATCACTAACAACTAAGCTTCTAGAATATAATGTATATGATGATAGTGGTCCCTTTGACCCTTCAGATGATAGCAGGACGAATACTACGGTTATTACATACTGCCACTCATGCAGTTAGATCCGATAAATCTAGGTCTTAGTACGATGCTTGTATAGGAACAGGAACTTATACCTATACATATAGTAGTTCCTGGGGGTATAAGATCTAAAGCAGTTATGTAGATCCATTAGAGTGAGATGACCTGCTATCCCATCTGATTACATAGTCTATTTGGTGAATAGGACTATGATGTTAGACATGTTGTAGATCCAGTTACTTTTACAGAAGTTATTTCTAAAACCAATGCGATTTTTTGGTAGGATGCAATAACTGATGAGATGCAAGCTATGAAGCATATTAAGGTCTAGGAGCTAATTAATTTGCAGCGGAACTGCAAACCCATCAGTTGTAAATAAGTTTCAAGACCTAAAGGATTTCAGGATAAAGTTAAGTGGTTTAAGGCTAGCTTAGTTGCCAGAGGGTTCACTTAAGGAGAAATGTGGACTTTAATGTTACCTTTTTCTCCCATATCCTCATAAAGTTACGTAATTTGATTTGAATAAAGATAATAAAGTGGCCCAATAAATGATCTAAGTTAATGGGTTGAAGTTTAGGAGGAGAATAGATCCCGATTAGTGTGGGCCAGACCCATATTGGGCCTGTGATGATGAAGTCCGATATGAATGCTATATATAAATATTAAGGTCTCTTGTGGTTGCTCATGTCATTCATAAGCATAAAGATTCTCTGACTCGTTAAGAGAGCATACATTTTGAGAAAACCGTAGAAAGGTTTTACCGTGTTCCAACGAGTAATTCCTGTGAAGTTCGGCTTCGAAAAGCTTGTTTGAAGTTATGGAACCAAAATCAGGTATTTTCTGTATTTCTTCGTTTATTGCCCTTTCACGTTTGATCTGAGATATGTAACTAACATCCCATTATGTATTACATTCCTCACTACGTTTTAAGATCTATGGAGGACTTAATACTTTCGTTTTTTCTTTTTTCTCTTATAGCGGATGAAATTGTGTTAAGTTTAAAATATGTCAGTTCAGATGAAAAGGAGGCAGAGTTTTTTTTTATCTGAGCATTCTTTCGTGTCTAAATAGCCTAGTGGAGAAGTTCTTACGTTGAAGAACTATCACAAAGGAGCGACTAGGAAATGTTGCGAAAGCATATGGAACTATCACAAAGGAGAACTTGTTTCTATTTCAGTGCCCATCTGGAATTTCTTGTCAGACATAAGCCATATTGCTTTGATATGTATCTGATTTCTTTGGTGGAATGAAAGGTAGATATGTATATATCAAATGTGAAATTTCAATTATGTCCCTTCTGATTTCACAGAAATCTCTTGTTTTCTTATGAAAATAACATCTTTGATGGAGAATATCGTGGGAAAAGTTCTGGAGTATAAAATAGCCTAATGGGAGATTGAATTGTCTTAAAGTCAGGGTTTTACTTGACGTTACAAAAACTAAGGAAATCTTGTGTTCTAAATCTTAAGTGTATCACCAATCATAGTCAAATTATGATATGGGAAAATACCTAATTTTCCTTTTGACTGTGGGAAGATAGGGCGCGATCATAAGCCATGCGCGATGGAGAAGTGTTTCTTATTGCATCTTAGGGCTTCGGGAGGCAAAGTTATTAAAAATTCAGTGGGAGGAGAGGGGAGACTAGGTGGTAACCTAACATTCTACAAGTGCAACGTGGAGCGACTATCATCTTCTTCATGTATAGAGAATCAAGAGCTGTTGGGTTCACAATCCTCTTACTCAAAATTTCATATTCGTTATGAATTAGCTTCTTGGAATGGAAATCCATTATCTCATGTATCAAGAAAGAAATTTAGGCATATAAAAGTAAATCTTGTGAGAATTTTAATATAATTATAAGTTTTAAGTTATAAATTAATATTTATAGCTTATAGCTATTAAATGACTATTTATTTGGTAAGTATTTTTATTATTCATAATAATGCTTCATGTATTATATTTCTTAAAATCTTAATTAAGTTGCGATCTTACTTTGTTCACCTAATTATTCCAACAAGTAGCCAGTATCATAAATTTAATTAAGGTGTATATATGTACTTATCGTATACTTTATAGCTACCACTATAATTGGATCCTTCACATTAGAAAATAGTTTAGATATTATTGACACTCTAAAAGTATTATGTGTTATTCACGTATGCAATTATTTTTTTGCCTGAAATAATAAAAATTATTTCTCTTACAAAAAGTAGTTTGGTGTAAAAGCACTGACAATTAAAATTATGTGTGAGAAATTTAATAGGAATAATTCCTTCTTGTGAAAGTTGAAGATACTGAAAGTCATACTAATAAAAGATAATTGCCTTATAGCCATTAGCGAAAGGTCAAAGAATTTCACAAAAGGTGACAAGTGGAACGAAACAAATGTGAATGTTGTTGCCAATCTTCACCTAACTTTATCTTACAAAGTTTGGTCAAACATAAAGGATAAGACAACGATAAAAGAGATATAAGATTATCTCATAATGTTGTATGAGATGAAGTCACTCTACAATAAAAGTGTTTTTAAGAGAAAACTTTATACTCTATAGATGTTAGAATCTACTTCAGTAAGTGACCACGTTAGTAATTTGACTGCTCTATTATATGAGTTCGTTTTGTTGGAATATATAATAGTCACATGAATATGTCAAACTTCTATTTCAAAGTCTATTTGATTAGTATGATCCACTCATCATTAGCTTAGCCAATAATCTTCTTACAAGCTACGTTAAGGCAAAAAGAGTTTTAGGCAACGACATGTTTGTAACAGCTTAAAAACATGTTGCTAAAAATTATAACGCAACAATTTTTAAAGTGTTGCCTTTGATAATTTTAAAATGCAATGATAATAATAATTTGCTGTTATATATGATAAATGGCAACAAAATTAAAAATAGTTGCAATAAGGTCTTATATATGCAACATTAGGAATTGTTGCCATAGTTTTAGTCATTTATTTACCAAAGGGTATTTACTCTATATAGCTACTTACTAATGTATATTTAAAATATAAAATTTCTCTATTTATTAATGAATATTCAGAATATGTCTAACATAATTTACCCACTATTTTTATTTAGCAACATAAAAAGATATGATATAATTTCTTTAAAATACATAAAGCAATTGTAATATATAGCCTCTTTTCTTTTCGCTATTCCATGCAACAGATAACTATTTTTTTGAAAAATAAAAAATTGATAATAAGTTAATAGTAAATCGTTTGAAGAATATATACTCTCCTACAAGAAAAGTATGCTAAAACAATGACAAAACAAGCTAATAAACATAAGTATTTTTAATTTTTAACCAATTTTATAACAGTCTAATACCGGTTAAATCTTAAGCTATTGTAGTACCGATTTAAATTTCGCTCCAATTTTTTAAACATTGGAATTACTATTACAATTTGATACCTCACTCGCTCACGTTTTTGGTAATGAATATTGTGTATAACCTTTTCTTGTATATTCAACTATTTATGAACATAAAAGAATATGATAAGATACCTTCCAAAAGTTTTACATACAAAGTCATACTCCTGACAACATGTTTTTCTCTGTGATTACTGTAATCCGAGCTTAACTCATTGACAGTACCTTATTAATAAACTAAATCCATAGTACTTCGTAGTTGGAATTTTGACGAATTATTAATATATGTATTTTATTTTATATTAAAAAAGGTAAATAGAAGAAACTAGGTCTCAGATGAAACCATCCATGTTATGAGATAGAGAGCCTATTTTCCCATTAAAGGCTTTTTCTTTTCGAGTCTTATAATTTATGTGGTGAAGATGGATATGTTAATGTCTCACAGGGCAGAGACGACCAGCATTGTCATGGTACTTGGCTCTATTGATGCTACTATTGCCCATTAATTTTTTTTTGAATAAAAGGAGAAAAAACAAACAAACTGACTATGAACTTAATTTAGGAAATGAAACCCTGCCATATCCTCAAGTAGGATAGAAAGACACCCTAATGGTGTAGTGATAAGCGGAGTGATAGCAAAAGCTTTCTTAATTCGCAAGCCAATCTGCACAACAGTTACCTTCATGGAAAACATGCTACACCTTCACCTTCTACTCCCTTGCAAGTAGCTCTCGAATACAAAAAGCTAAAGGGTTAGAAGATGCTAGCAACTTAGGCGGAGATGACAACAGATTAAGAAAAAGAAGCGAATCCACCTCTAATTCCACTTGCCAAAAGCCAAGTTCCCAAGCTAGAGTTAACCTTGTAAAAGCTCCCTAAAGCTCAGCCAAAAAGGATGAGCAGGTACCAATATTTTATACAAAACCTGCAAGCCATATACCTGAATTGTCTCTTATCATCCCCTTTGCCGATGCAGAATAAGACAAACTTCTATATGCTCCATCCATGTTTAACCTAACCTATCTCTGAGGAGGTTTTTTCCATTTAATAAGAAGATCCCTCTTTGAATCAGTGACAACATAATTATTATTTATCCGAGTATTAGCTTTATAAATTCATGCCACTTAATCGAAAATAAGATACGTAAGTGAGCATAGGCAAATAAAGCTCTCCTCAAATAGAGTCTTATTTCTCCAAGACCAAAGAAACCAACATGTAACCATAAAATAATGGACCATTTAAAACCTAAGACCATCTTTCGATTCTGGAGATTGCTGTGAGTCCAGTTCATTAAATCCATGTCAAAAAAGTTACTCACATGCAAAGAGGATTCTAATAAACCACATTAGTAGCGAGCACAGCTTGTAGCTAGGTGACAGATTACAAGTTGCTGGTTCGTCATGAGACCATTCTTAGAGAGGAGCCATAAGAAGGATCGAATGCACTGAGGACCATTCCACCTCTATAGTAATCACCAAAAACCACCAGTAGGAGAGCTTATGTGTCCCTTGATCAGAGAATAGGCAAAGGCAGTAGTAAAGTAGCCACTATTCGAAGCTCCTCAGCTTAGTTTATCCAAAATCAAAGATGCTCGAGGATGAGGGATGGCAGTAACATACAAACACACAGTCGTAAGAAGACAACTTTGAAATGAGCTCTAGTTCCAATTACCAGTATTGTCAATGTAATGATGAACATAAAGAGAATGTATGTCATCATTTAATTCAGATAGTAAGTAGTTACAAAGAGGTCCCAAATATGCTACCTATGAATACACCCAAAACTGCACCAATGAGCCATCAAGAATTATCGACTTCATTCCCTATAAGACATATTTCCACGTGGCTTTAATGCCTCCTCTGACCATAAAGCCTCCCTGGGTATTAAATCTATTAGGTATATTATTCAAGTCAAACTTGTATTTTGAAGACACCACGTGTACGCATAAATCAGGCGGCTTTAAGATCAAACTCCAACTTAGTTTGAATAAAAGAGCGTTATTAGTAGTTTGATTTTTCTTATTCTTAATCCACCCAAATGGTTTGGAGCACACACTGTTTCCCATTTTACCAAATTCATCTTCCGCATACCGTTAACGCCTCCATATAGGAAATCATGAGTAATCTTCTCCATGTCATCACAAAGATTGCATGGTAGTCTCACTATTTGCATGGTATAAATAAATGACCAGAGTACAGACCGAATTAATGTGACTCGACCAACTAAAGATAAATTTTTTGCACACCAACCTGAGAGACGCTGGTGCAACTTGTTAAGAGTATGCTGGTAGGCAAGTCTACTAACTATCTCATGCAATAAAGGTACTCCTAAATATTTCCCCAGGTTTAAAGTTAACTAAAATCCCAGTTTATCACGTATAGATCTTACTAGAGAGTATTGACATTTTTTGAGCAAAAGCAACAAGTCTTAGCTTCACTGACCTTTTGTGCAGAGGCTGAGCAAAATGTATTCAAAGTGTCACAAATTACTGAAACTGGTCAAGAGAAGGCTCTGAAAATAGGATAAGGTCATTAGCAAAAAATAAATGAGATAGAGGAGGACCATTGCTAGAGGAGGACTATCGCTAGAGGAGGACCATCATGACTCAGATGGATAGGTTTTCATCATCCCTTATCCACTGAAGGATTGATTAAATGACCCAGGCATTCCATGAAAACCATAAAAAGATATAGAGACAGGGGATCACCTTGGCGAATATCTCGTGCAGGGAAAAAATTATTAGATAGTTCTCCATTCCAGCTGACTTACATAGACACCGATGTGACAAACTTCCTGATTAAATTAATTAATGTTTTTGGTAGGCCGATGTCTAAAAGTGTATCTTGAATAAAATCCTAACTAAGTCTATCATAGGCCTTCTCTAAGTCCACTTTAATAGCAAGGAATCCCTTAGAGCCTGAATTCAATTTAATTGAGTGAATAACCTCTTTAGAAAAAATAATATTATCTGTAATTAATCTCCCAGGAACAAAGCTGCATTGTGTCAGAGCCACAAGTTCGTCTAAATATGGCTTAACCTAATTGACCACCACTTTTGTAATAGTTTTATAAATTACTAAACATAGACCAATCGACCTGAACTGGGAAATGGAGGAAGGAGAAGAGATCTTGGGAATTAAAACTAGGATTGTATGGTTGAGCTTGGGACCCTAGGTTTTATGTCAAAAAACTTGCTGGATAAACTCCACCAAGGAAGGCCCTCTAGTGTCCCATTGAGATTGAAAAATAAAGCACTGAACCCGTCAAAACTGGGAGCCTTGTGACGAACTATATATACCAAAGATTGATGCCTTTACCTCTTCAGCATCAACAAGGAAACCCATGAGTTCATAAGCACCAGTAGAGAGAGTAGGGAAGCAGCCTTTCAAAATATCATAATTAAAGCAATCTAAATCCTTCGAATATAACTTTGGAAGAAATCTTTAGCCAAGCACTTAAGACTCGCCACATCTGAGACTATAATTCCCCTATCATCTTTCAACAAATCTACTCGAAGTTTCCTTCGCTTAGCGGTTGTAACAACATGGTAATACTTTTTGTTCTGGTCACCAACTGCAAGCCACCGACACCTAGATTTTTTATGCCAATACAACTCTTCCTGACCAAGAACCTCTCCAATTCCACACACATAAATTCCTCCAAATCCAAAAGAGAATTTTTAGGAGCCCTCTAAATACCCTTCTATCATTCCATAAAACACCTTTTAATATGGAAGATATTACCAAAGGTGGTCTGACTCCAATGTTGCAGTTTTGTCGTTAAAGAGCAAAAAGAGCTAGTAAAATAATTATGGGATGGCTGCTAGTTATTTCTCACAACATAGACAAATCGACCATGTGTTAACCAAGCTAATTAAAAATGGAAGGCCAGTGAGGAATTTTGATTAGTTCGACCAAAATCGATTAGTAAGGGGTGATGATCAGACTTAAGGAAATAGAGATGAGAGACTTTTTTAGCTTCAAATAAAGTATGTCGTGTGTCAGAGTATAACAGTCAATCAAGTCGAGCAAGGATATTACCGCTCCTCCAAGTGTATCTTGGACTTGAGTACCCTAAATCATATAGAAGACAAAAATGGACACAGTCACGGAAACTTGAATTCACTACACGTTGACAACAGGACCCACCTCGTTTATCATCATTATCTAGTTTAGAGTAAAAATCACCTCTTAAACCAAGGTTTGGTAGTAACCCTTTTAATTTTACGTGGATTTTGCCATAAGTATTCCGAATAAGAATAATTTGGACTTGCATAAATAGCAATAAAATAAAAGAAGGTACCGTTCTATTCAATATTCGTATGAATAAACTGACAATGTGTAACCAAGATTCTAACTGATATCACTGATTTCCATAACAACCAAATGCCACTAGAGAAACTAGCAGCCTCTACATGAAAAGAAAAAGGAAAGCCCAAACTATTGATGACAAGCAATGCTCGCTCACCACTTATTCTTGGTTCAACTAAAACCACAAGAAAAGGTTTATGTATGCGAACAAAATTCTTCAATATAGTCCTAAAGGATTTACCCCCAGCCCCTTGGCAATTTCATATGAAAATCGACATAAAATCAGGTAAGAAGGTACATGATAAATTCTCTTAAACAAGAGCATTCACCAATTCATTTTTATTAATTCTTAACTTCCATTGGCACTTTGGATTTTTATACATGTTACTCATTTTAATCGTTTCATTATTGGCCTAACTTACGCTTAGTAATCTAGTCAACATATCTAGTTTCACCAGGAAATCAGAGTACTCATATGATCTTTTGTAAGAGGTGATAGAGAGCAATTTAGATTTATGATCATTCGACCTAAGAATCTGACTTTTAGGGATTTTAGTTAGGAAATTCTAGGGAGCATTGGATATTAAAACTGAGAAAAAATGTTGATACTATTTAGATATTAGGATGAATCTATCGAGTGGAACATGATCCATGAAAAGGAAATTTCAAGAATCTGCATTTGACAGTATAGTTTTCTTGGCCTGACAATATCTCATATTTAATAGATTCTCATCCTCATCATTACTGGATATTTTCTCATAAATTGTAGCTATATATCAAGAAGCTGGAATGCATGTAGTATGAAAGAACAACTATGTTATACTTCCAAAGGACTTTAAGAAAGGTTACATAGCCAATGTGAAGAAGCTTAAAACCAACTTTGAATTCTACAAATAGTGAAGAATTGTTTAAACACATGTAATTTTCTTTGCAATTGTTGAGGTTTGTAGAATTTGCTTTTGTACTTCATAACAATAAAACACACATGTAATTTGTTTTTGTATTTTGAATATATTAAATGTTTAATTTTTAAGTCCTTATGGATTATATATTATATATAAAACTACAAGAAAATGTGCTTTTGCGACGGTCTTTATCGATGGAAAACGTAGACTTTCCGTCGGTATATAAGATTAGCGATGGACATTACCGACAGACAAAAGCGTTGTAGAAACGACTGTAGCTGATAAATACCAACAGAAAATGATTTATCGTTGATAAATTTACTGACGGGATATTTTTTTCCGTCAGTATCTTTACGAATAGAAAAATATTTTCCATTAGTATATTTACCAACGGTTGGAATAATTCCGTTGGTAAATTATTACAAAATTACCAATGGTTATTCCATCTATAAATACAAACGATAAGTCATTGGTTATTTCGTCTGTGATTACCGACTGTATATGCTCTGTCTGTGATTACCGACGACATATGGTTGGATACTCTGTCTGTGATTGCCGATAGTTTCTGTCTTTCATTTAGTAATTTTATACAAATCATGCGAGAAATTTTTCCAAGTTTATCGACAGAAGTTATTGTCCCGTCTGTGATTACCGACGGTAATGTTTATTCTGTCAGTAAATGTTTAATTTCAGCGATAGATTTTCATATTTCTGTTTATAAATGAATTAGAAAAGTTTTTTAAAAATGTATAAATTTAATTGTTTAAACATAAATTTGATTGATGATATAAAGTTGAAAGTATCTTAATTGATAATAAAAATATTAAATTTTCGTCTCTCTAATAAAATGATCAAAAGTACACTATTAATTTTGAGATGGTGGATACTCTGATTGATGCGATGAGGTGCTATCCTTACCCTTCAACTCATCCACCTCATTACGGAGCTGAGCTATGTACTCTATCGACTGTTGCAACTGAGTCGCCAGCATCTGTATTGTGCTCTCAAGCTGAACGACTCTCTCATTAGATGCTGACCACCTACTAGATACAGCTGTACTGGACGTGGAGGATTGCAAATAACATGTATTCACAAATGTACCTAAGCCGAATATCCTTCCCTGATAATCCCTACCAGTCATTGCATGAAGATAGGTTTGAGTCTCATTAACATATTCAGACTATTGAGACTGTCGTTGAATGCTTTCTTGAATTTGGTCCTATCAGAAGGCAATATTTATATTAGTAAGTGATAATTATTAAGCATTAATATTAAGCAATAAATTTCACATACATTGAGTTCTCTACAATGGTTGTTGACGAATTTCACATTGTCATGCTTTTTAGTGTGAGTACAAAAATAACTGACGGTGTGTAGGCCTCATGCCCATAGTCTTTTCCTGTATAAGAATGAAATATTATAAGTAAATTAGAAATTATGAAAATTTCAGCAGAATTTTCTCTATTTTTATGAAATCTACCGTTGTTAAATAAAGAACAAAACTAAAAAACACAGCCATATATGGCACCAGACATTTATAACATTATCATTATCAACAAGAAACACATATTTTCATTCCAAAATTCACACATAAAATTTAATAGAAATACAACAAAGTAAAGAAATGACAATATAAATTTAAAGTGTAGATACTTACAAGTCTCTCTGTATGCTCTTAGTGGGTAATAGATCGTCCCGTATGTACAGGAAGACTCTCTCCCCCGGTCCTTCATGTCTGTTGGTCGAATTATGCTCTGAAAGGGACATTTCCTCAGGTGATGTCCAATACTGTGGCCAACGACTCCATATATCTTCATAAATGTAAGGCGACTGTACACCTGCCCTGTGTATCGCAGCAACCAAGTCGCAATAACGTGTACGTGCTCATCTTTCCCATACTCTATAGATGATCACGTCTAATTGAGAATCCGAAAAAACATTCTTTCTGAAACAAAAGGAAAAACATTCAATTAATACTTATGATGTAATGATATTTATGTCATAAATGTATAAAACTGTTAATTAAAAAACAAAATAACAATTTTTGTTCTACCTCAAACTTGTGATAGTAAAATTCACTTGTCACCTAAGAGATATTCTTCAACGTAAAGCCCTTAATATTAATCGTCTCCTTGAATTTTGATGTCATGTTTCTTCAACACGGTCTAAGTGGAATGAAGCTAATATAAGATTGAAAATTTTTATACCATTTTGAAAATTGAAACTTATAACTTAATTATAAACATATAGTGTTCAATGTATTTTCACTTACATATTATTGCCAATTGTAATGTATGTTCTTCCATCAGGTCCCTCTGCTCCAGGCCGGTGGCCAATTTCTTCATCATCAGTGTTTGCCCCTGACACCTCTATCGGTATAGGGGTAGTAAATGATGTAGGGGTTATGTTAGACCCTATTTCCGAAGTCTAACTCGTGAGTCGTGAAACGTGAGTGTAGCACTCTGAAGGGTTCTTATAACATCCCAAACATCCATAATTGAGAATTTGATAAATGACAATCCATTCTTATGTTTATATCCTCAATCATCACCCTAAACACATCACTCAATTTAGCTCTTACTTCCATCACCAACAAAGTACATTTCAAGTACCATTCAAGCCTAAATGTACCATAGATAAGCAATGATAAGCCCCCAACTTATAAAATATACATGATTTGGGACAAAAACCATAACTTTCACTAGGGATATCGGATTAAGACCATTTAAGTACGGTTTTGAAGAGAACTTCAACTTCTACAACTTCATTGAAGACCCTGAAGAGAGATTTTACCATCTAGAGGGTCAAAAATTTGCACATTTTCATAACTGTCCTGAGAATGTCTGCTTACCGGACATACGCCCCTTCAAACAAACATAAACTGAGCTGGGACACTAAAAGACCCGAGAAGGTCCACCTAGTGGACATGAAGTCCGCTTAATAGACATTTACGGGTCAAATTCTAGACTTCTAACTCTTTAATCATATTTAACACCTCTCATGCATATCCTATCAATTCTAGTTCAATTTCCTCATCATTTTCACCTCCATTCCAATTCAAAACATCCACAAAAACACATCGTACAAGATCATTGATCCTAACTAACAAAACAACATTCATACTTAAACACATTCATCCTCAATGGTTAATCATAATCACATAAACATAACATCAACCATATCAATGCATTCTTCTCTAATTCAGCACACATTCAACCTCCTTTAACACTTCATTTCATCTCTAAATCATCAAACTAATTCTTCCCCTTTAAAACATCATAATTCTCATTTTCTGTTAACTCAAGTTAAGAAAAAATCTATAAGATGTCCAACACTTTCCCTGTGCAGCATCTCTAACTTATAAAGAGCAGAACTCTCAACTCTGATCTCCAAAAATTACATACTTTATATCATTGGAAATCTAAAAGGATAAACTACAACTTCCAAGCAGACAACTTTGTATAAATCAGCCAAGATTAATACAATTTATCCCTTAAAGTCAGAACAAAAAATTTTACCCTTATGATTGCTTTAAAATGCAATCTACAAACTTTGAGAGTCATGAGCAAAAACACAATCATATTTCATTATCATCAAAATATAAGAGTTTTACAAAGCTTCAACGGGCATTTCAAGACCCAAATACATCATTGGTCTCATAATCTAAAAATACAATATATATATAGGATTGAAACTTGAAATGCAGCAAAAGCCTTGAATATTCCTACACTAACTTAAAAACAAAAATATGCAAATTCGGAGTGATGCCTTGACTCTCGATCACCCGATCTCTTGCTCATCACCTGAAGATGGGGAAGAATGGGGGTGAGCTTAAAAGCTTGTGGGTAATAAGTTTATAACTAGTAACAAGCAAAATCATTGTAAAATATCTAATTCCTCAGTAAAATGTTTTGCAACCATAAAACACATTCCCAAATTCTCAACCTTGTCAAACACATCATAAATAACATAAGACATGTATTCATCAAACTTGTCAACAAATCATAAACACATAAGCAATCACAATGGTTTGGATAGGTCCATAAATAGAACGAACTAACACATTCCCATGAAATGGTCCTGTGCAGTCGCGAACAGAACGAACTAACACATTCCCATGAAATGGTCCTGTGCAGTCGCGAACAGAACGAACTAACACAACCCCATAGAATGCGTAGTCGTAAACATGAGGGAGTCCTTGAAGGAGCTCCATGTCACTTGCGGGCAGGCGGGAGAAGTTTTTAGTCAAAGTGCACTTGACATACAGAATGGAACAAACCAAACCCACATAACATGTATTTCATAACTTGTAAACTTGTTGCCCAAAATGACACTTTTTCAAAAACATGATTTCTATAGGCATGATATTTTTCAAATACAATTTCCATAAAGATTCATGTACCAAACATATAGCAAATACTTCAATCATTCAAGAAACAATGAATGCAATATTTATATAGTAATTAAAATCATTTAACTTTATTGATTGGAAAATTTCTTATGGCTCATTAACTCAACTATAAACAAGTAACCCACCTTGAATTTCCTTGCATAAAAGTTGCTCAAACATGCCTTTTCTCTTGCTCCTCTTGCCTTTCTTGATTTCCTTCATCAATGGCAAAATTCCCATTCAATAGGAATACCAAATTGGGAACCCAAAAAGCATATTCACTAAAATTGATCCTAGAATACTTAAACCCATACATTTCCCAAGCTTCATGAACTAAAACCCTTATAAAAATCCAAAGGATTAGAGTTGCTCTTACCTTGAATCTTCACCAAATAATGAGATTTTTAGCTCAAAAGAAAGCCCTTCTCTTCCTCTTTCTTTTTCTCTTCTTGAACAACATCAAAATCACTCTTAAAGATTAAGAAAAGATGAAACCTTCTTCTTTCTTCTCTCTAATGGCCGAAACTCTCTCCTTTCTTTCTCTCTTTCACGATTTTCTCTCCTTGTTTCCTTCATTCATGCTTTTGTTCTTCTAATACACAAGACACACTTTTTTCCTCTTCAAATTTTTCCCTTAATGAGTGTTAAAATTCCAATTTACCCTTCCTTTAATGCTTTATGACTCTTAAACATAGTAACATGCGAAAATTGTCCTAATACACTTTTACTACTTTAATTTAATTTACCAATGTAATAAAATCCTACTAACATTGGAATAAATAATTAAACTCCAATAATAATTCTATCATGACCTCATAATTCATTCTAAGGTAAAAATTTAAATTTCATGCTTATTCCATAAACTATCATGCTTAATTCAACGAAAGAAATTCAGGGGCCAACATTTCTCCCCCTCTTAAAAGATTTTCGTCCTCGAAATTCTTACCTGAGTCATTGAAGAGGTAAGGATACCTCTCCCTCATGGCTTACAAGGGCTCCCATATGGCCTCTTTTACACAATGGTTTCTCCACAGGACTTTTACAGTTGAACTGTCTTGTTCCTGAGGACCTTTTCCTTAGTATCTAAGATCTCCACTAGAACCTCATCATAACTCAGATCATCTCTTAATTGAACCTCAATGGTCTGAATAATGTGAAAGGGATCTGATCTATATCTTCTAAACATGGAAACATGAAAGACATCATGAATCTGTGATAATTCTAGTGGCAATGCCAACCTATAGGCTAATGGTCCAATCTTCTCAAGAATTTCATAAGGACCCATATATCTTGGGCTTAACTTGCCCTTCTTGCCAAATCTCATGACTCCTTTCCAAGGAGATGTCTTAAGGAAGACCTTCTCACCGACTTTATACTCCATTTTCTTTCGATGTGCATCAATATAGTTTTTCATTCTATCTTAAGCCGCTTTAAGCCTTTGCTTAACTAACTTGACTTTGTAAACTGTCATATGAACCAACTCTGGTCCTATTAGCTTCCTTTCTCCTTCTTCATCCTAGCATATAGGAGTTTTACATCTCCTCCTATACAATGCTTCATAAGGAGCCTTGACTTGCTGACACATTAGACAGTTGCTCACATATTCTGCTACATCTCTCTTCATGCCTTCCCACCAAAATTATTCTTTTCGATCTCTGTACATCTTGGTGCTACCTAGGTATATGGCATAAGGCACATTATGTGCCTCATCTAGTATTTCATTCTTTACTTCCTTAACATTTGGGATACAAAGTCTATTTCCTATAACCATGAGTCTATCATCCCTCACTACCACCTTAGATTTCTTGCCATTCTTAATTTCTTCTCAGAGCTTCATCAATTCTTCATCCTTTGCTTTTAACTCCCTAACCTTCTCTCTGAGTATCAGTCTCACTCTGAAGGTGGCAACAATATAATCAGGTTCCTCCTGTTTCAAACTTATCCTAAGTTTAGCCATCTCTTCCAATAACGGCAGGTAAACTGTCTGAACATGAGCTATTGATGATTTCCTACTCAAGGCATCTGTCACGACATTTTCCTTGCCTAGAGGAATAGCCTTCTTTGCAGCTCCAGAAATGCCCACCGCTATGACTAACCTGGGTCCCACTATTTCTGCTCTCCTCGGGTCATGTAATTGCTACCCTTCTTTCCTCGGTACTTGAGGGGAGTCCTTAATCACGTGTCCCTTCTCCCCGCATCGACAACATGCTACAAGCAACTTAAAGCACTCTCCTCTGTGAAACTTCCAACAATGCTCACAATGAGGGTTTGTGTACCTGCTCCTCTCCACCCTGTTATCTCCTACAGTTGAGTTTTACGCCGAAGCTGCCCTTAATTTCTTGTTCTTAGTATAGGCGTTACTCCCCACCTCACTCTGAGTGTGGAAACTCTTTATACTCCTCTCAGGAATTAGAGCACTCATTCCCTTCTTGGAAGACTGCTCCCGGTTCTTCCTCTTCTTATTCACTTCATATTTAATATTCTCCAGTTTCTCAGCCTGAAGTGTAGCATCTACCAACCGCTAGTAGTCACAGAAATTATGGATCAGCACCTTCTCCTTGCTCCTAAAATGGAGACCTCCCTCAAACTTGCGGCACTTGTCCTCCTCATTAGCAATAATGTTTGTTTCATATCGGTAGAGCTGAGTAAACTTTAGCTCATACTCACTCACACTCATATCCCTCTATGTGAGATTCAAAAATTCTCTAGCCTTCTCTTGGATATAGATCCTCGAAAAGTATTTCCTCCTAAAAGCTTCCCAAAATTCCCTCCATGTCAGTACTGACGGTATGTCCTGACTGTGGGGTACTGACTCCCACCAATGAAGTGCGTCCCCTTAGAACAAACTAACTGCATAATCTAGCTTCTCTTCATCAGAGCACTTCATCTGAAGCAAGACTCTCTCAGTTCTCTACAACCATGCTTCAGCCTCCTCCAGATTTGTAGTACCATTAAAGTATACAGCCCCATACTTGCGGAACTTATTATATAGCCCGCTCTTCTCCACTAGAGCTGGAACCGGCTCTTGTGACCATTTGCCCATGGCATAAGTGAAAGCATGGCAAAGGCTTAAAAGAACCGTGGGTCTAGAGGGTCTACTTGAGGCATATGAGGAGGAGGTGGCACTTTATATTGCACACTAGGTGCCTCAGAATGATAAGCAGAGTGTGTCCCTGCTCCTTGTGGAACATGAGATTCATCTATACTTCCTTGGCGAGAGCAAGATTGATTCATAGCTCCTCAAGTCTCCTTCGAGGCAGCATAATCACTCCTTTAGTTAAAAACCATTTAAATCTTTAGTTGTTTCATGTCCAGTTTAAACTCACATATGCATATGTAAATCCCTCTTAAACCATGCTTTATGTAAAACAATTTCAAATCGTGTGAAACAATACAAAAAAATGCATATTGTTCATTTAAAACAATGCATGTTCATTTCATGTTTTAAAACGACCCATTTCATGCCTATGATACTAAACCTAGACACTATGATACCATACTTGTTAGATCCCGTTTCCAGAGTCTAACTCATGACTCATGAAACGTGACTGTAGCACTCTGAAGGGTTCTTATAACATCCCAAACATCCATAATTGAGCATTTGATAAATGGCAATCCATTTTTATGTTCATATCCTCAATTGTCATCCTAAACACATCACTCAATTTATCTCTTACTTCCATCACCAAAAAAGTACATTTCAAGTTCCATTCAAGCCTAAATGTACCATAAATAATCAATGATAAGCCCACAACTTATAAAATGTACATGATTTGGGACAAAAAGCATCTTTCACTAAGGATGTTGGATTAATACCATTTAAGTATGGTTTCGAATAGAACTTCAACTTCTACAACTTCCATGAAGACCCCAAAGAGAGATTTTACCATCTAGAGGGTTAAAAATTTGCACATTTCCATAACTATCATGAGAATGTCTACTTAGCGAACATATGTCCCTTCAAACAAACATGAACTAAGCTGGGACACTAAAAGACCCGAGAAGGTCAGCCTAGCGGACATAAAGTCTGCCCAACAGACATTTACAAGTCAAATTCTAGACTTCTAACTCTTCAATCATATCTAACATCTCTCATGCATATCCTATCATTCCTACTTTAATTTCCTCATCATTTTCACCTCCATTCCAATTCAAAACATCCATAAAAACACATCATATAAGATCATTGATCATAACCAATAAAACAACATTCATACTTAAACACATTCATCCTTAGTGGTTAATCGTATTCAAAACATCCACAAAAACACATCATATAAGATCATTGATCATAACCAACAAAATGACATTCACGCTTAAACACATTCATCCTCAGTGGTTAATTATAATCACATAAACATAACATCAACCATATCAATGCATTCTTCTCTAACTCAGCACACATTCAACTTCCTTTAACACTTCATTTCATCTCTAAATCATCAAACTAATTCTTCCCCTTTAGAACATCATAATTCTCATTTTTTATTAACTCAAGTTAAGAAAAAGTCTATAAGATGTCCAACACTTTCCTTGTGCAGCATCTCCAACTTGTAGAAAGCATAACTTTCAACTTCGATCTCTAAAAATTACATACTTTATATCATTGGAAAGCTAAAAGGATAAACTACAACTTCCAAGAAGAAAACTTTGTCTCAATCAGCCAAAATTAATACAGCTTTTCCCCTATACTCAGAACACAAAATTTTACCCTTATGAATACTTAAAAATGCAATCTACAAACTTTAAGAGTCATAAGCAAAAACACAATCATATTTCATTCTCATCTAAATATAAGAGTTTTACAAAGATTTAATGGGAATTTCAAGACCCAAATACATCATTGGTATCATAATCCAAAAATACAAAATATACATATGATTAATACTTGAAATGCAGCAAAAGCCTTGAATATTCCTACACTAACTTAAAAACAAAAATATGCAAGTTCGGAGTGATGGCTTGACTCTCAATCACTCGATCTCTTGGGGAGGAATGGGGAGGAATAGGGGTGAGCTTAAAAGCTCATGGGTAACAAGTTTATAACCGGTAACAAGCAAAACCATTGTAAAATATCCAATTCCGCAATAAAATGTTTTGCAACTATAAAACATATATTTCCCAAATTCTCAACCTTGTAAAACACATCATAAACAACCTAAGACATGTATTCATCAAACTTGTCAACAAATCATAAACACATAAGAAATCATAATGGTTCGGATAGGTCCATAAACAGAACGAACTAACACATTCCGATGAAATAGTCCTGCGTAGTCGTGAACAGAACGAACTAACACAACCCCACATAGTGGTTTTTACATAGTCGTAAACATGGAGTCCTTGAAGGAGCTCCATGTCACTTACGGGCAGGTGGGAGAAGCCTTTAGTCAAAGTGCACTTGAAATACAAAATGGACCAAAGCAAACCCACATAACATGTATTTCATAACTTGTAAATTTGTAGCCCAAAATGGCACTTTTTCGAAAACATGATTTCCATAAGCATGATAGTTTTCAAATACAACTTCCATCAAGATTTATGCACCAAGCATATAGCAAATACTTCAATCATTCAAGAAGCAATGAATGCAACATTTATAAAGCAATTAAAATCATTTAACTTTATTAATTGGAAAATTTCTTATGGCTCATTAACTCAACTATGAACAAGTAACCCATCTTGAATTTCCTTGCTTAAAAGTTGCTTAAAGATGCCTTTCCTCTTGCTCCTCTTGCCTTTCTTGATTTCCTTTATCAATGGAAAAATTCCCATTCAACAAGAATATTAAATTAGGAATCCAACAAGCATATTCACTAAAATTGATCCTAGAATACCTAAACTCATACATTTCCTAAGCTTCATGAACCAAAACCCTTGCAAAAATCTAAAGGATTAGAATTGCTCTTACCTTGAATCTTCACCAAATAATGAGATTTTTGGCTCAAAAGTAAGCTCTTCTCTTCCTCTTTCTTTTTCTCTTCTTAAACAACCTCAAAATCACTCTCGAAGACTAAGAAAAGATGAAACCTACCTTTTTCTTCTTTCCTCTCTCTAATGGCCGAAACTCTCACCTTTCTTTCTCTCTTTCACGATTTTCTCTCCTTGTTTCCTTCATTCATGTTTTTGTTCTTCTAATACACAAGACACACTTTTTTCCTCTTCCAATTTTGCCCTTATGAGTGTTAAAAGTCCAATTTACCCTTCCTTTAATGATTTATGATTCTTAAACATAGTAACATGCCAAAATTGCCCTTATACACTCTTACTACTTTAATTTAATTTACCAAAGTAATAAAATCCTACTAACATTGGAATAAATAATTAAACTCCAATAATAATTCTATCGTGACCTCATAATTCATTCTCAAAAATTCAAATTTCATGCTTATTTTATAAATTATCATGCTTAATTCAACGAAAAATTCAGGGGCCAATAGGTTATTGATGCTACAGTAGCATCTATGGAAGGTAGCTCATCAATAAGTGTAGTAGCTGGAGGGGGAGGAGGAGATTCAGTTCCAACTACTACAACATGAGATGCTTCACCTGTATAGTAAGTACCTCCAAATCGTTATCTGAATCTTGGTCGTGAAATATCATGTATTCTCTTTGACGCCATATTTCAACCAGAAATTAATATTAAGCTTCAGCTCTTCAAATTTATGATAATTAATCTTATTGCATCATATGTAGATAATATAATACAAACATCATACAAAGTCGTGACCTTCTTATATATGTCAGATTCAAGGATGAAAAAAATGAGAACAAAATTAAAAGAGTTAAAATAAATGTCATGTTTAGTCAAGATGGAAATAGATAAAAAAAAAGGGTAGGCAATGAAATTTGGGATGCTACAGTAGTGTAATATGTCACAAGAAAATCAGGGCTAATGTATCAAGTACAAGAAATAATTGATTACTTGAATATAATATTCAATTACAAACAGAAATTAATCACTATAATCGCTTAATTATAAATCAAAATCATTTTCTTTTTCTGAAGATTTCGAATCAAATTCAGGCTTTCTTCAGATCTCTAGCCCTCCTCATCCTCTCCAGATAAAATTTCTGCATATGCATTACATGGATCATTCAAAGGTTCATTATCCTCATATAAGACAGATTGATTTATTTCATAATCATCTTCTTGAAATGCTTTACTTTCAGTTCTCTATTCTCCTTTTCCATGTGATTCAAAACCACCTCGAGGTTTAACTTTGGAAATATCCAACCAATCTGACTTATCTTGTCATAAGCTAGGAAAAGGGACACAATACACTTGGATCGCTTACATTGCCAACATGAAAGGTTCAAGTTGTCAAAATCTTCTTCACTTATTAATTCAACTAGATTATATTGACTACGCACTGTTGTACTAACATTTGGAGTTGGATCAAACCACTCACACTTAAATATCACACTTCGTTTTATTGGCAATGCAGGGTAATAATTTTTCCATAGTAATCCATCAATTCTCCTTGTATGCAAACTCCACTATTTATTGTTGCAATGCTATGACCATGATATTCTATATGATATTTGTATCCATTAACGAAATACACCGGATATGATTTAACAGTTCGTAAAAGTTCCTTTGCAAGATCATATATGAACTTGTTCTCAATTGGATTTTCTAAGGCCTACAGAAAAGAAAATACCAAATTAAAACTACGATCTTATGGTTTGCACACTTAAATCTTATAATTCAATCATTTTAAAGTATGTAATTGAAAACTTACATACTGCTCGAACTATTGAGGAAAGTGTCTTCCAACTTTTTTATTGATATCATCCTATGTTTTGTCAGGTATGAGCTCGTGTAACGATTCCTCGTATAATCTAAAAACATTATTATGTATGTTCAGTTATGAATAACACTAAAATTCAAATGAAAAATAATCTATTTCAACGTACTACACGAAAGGTTGAACCTCTTGATAGTTCAATAAAATATAACCATAGGCAGCCTCAATTTCTTCCTCTGCTAGCATTCTTATCGTTAAATGTCCAGATGTTCATCTAGGATATGTGAAAATGGATAAATTATTATCAGCATCAGTAGTTCCTCCCCCATCGTCATTACGAGGAACATTTCTTTCTCTTGTGTGAATATGTGACTCAAAGGAATGTTAATAAAATGTACTAGCTTCCTCCACTAAATAAGCATTACATATCGAAGCTTCAACTCTAGCCTTATTTTTTACATTTTTCTTCAAGTGACGCAAATACCTATATGAGCAAATAGGGTTATACGATTTTAGTTATGAAAACGTGATATGACATCAATTACAATAATATGTGTTAAATAGTAGACCTCTTAAATGGATACATCCAATGATATTCAATTGAATCGGCTAGTTTAGCCTCGTATGCTAAATGAACAGGTAGATGCTTCATATAGTCAAAGAAGCTTAGAGGAAATATCCCTTCTAACTTGCACAAAATAACGGGAATTTCCCTTTCTAGTTTTTCCATTTCAGCCAAATTGATTTTAGAAGATGTTAAGCTTTTGAAAAACTAACTTAATTCTATTATTACTTCCCAAACCTTATTCAGTAGTAACTCTCAAAATGCAATTGGAATTAGCCTTTGCAGAAACACATGACAATCATGACTTTTCATCCAAATAATTTATACTTCCTCATGTCCACACATCTTGCCATGTTTGAGACATAACCATCGGGAAACTTTAGACTTTTCAACCATTCACACAATATTTCCTTCTGCTTTTCGTCTAAAGTGTAACATGCTTTTGGATATTTACTGGTGTGAAGATCTTTATGAACTTATTCCTTCTACTAAAAAGTTTCAAATCAGCTCGTGATTTTTCATTGTCTTTTGTCCTCCCTTCAATGTTCATAATGGTATTGAATAAATTGTCAAAAATATTTTTTTCAATATGCATCACATCTAGATTATGACGTCCCAAATTAGTTTTCCAATATGGCAAATCCCAAAAGATTCTTCGTTTTCTCCAGCCAAAGTAATGTCAACAAAACTATAGTATGTGGCACTGTTTACACTTGTGAATCAAGAAAACAAGTTCTCACTGTGACTCCTAGGCTCGTGGAATTTTTCACCGATAAGCCTCACGAGAGCTGCATCACGGGTTTCCAGCCTATATACCGTCCAGGGGTTTATTATGGAAAGCAATTGTCTTGTTTATGAAACATATTAATTCCTTATGTGAATACTAAATTTACAATAATCAAATCGAAATTGAAGCATTAACCGATCGAATTAATCATCTACAATTGATTTCAAAGCTATAGTACATGGCACTGTTTACACCTGTGAATCAAGAAAACAAGTTCTCGCTGTGAATCCTAAGCTCATGGAATTTTTCACCTATAAGCCTTACGAGAGCTGCATCACGAGTTTCCAGCATATATACTATAACATCTTGTTACTTATGTTAAGGTTTAAATAGTGTTTATAAGAGGATAACGAGAAATTAGGAAGCATAAATCATGCTTACGCATAAGGTGGCATACACACACGCGAGAACATTGATTTTTTCACATTAATATCATTGTACATGCATTCATTGACATTTGCTGGGTATGATTGATTTATAAATGCGATTAAAATATGAATCGTGGATTATTTGTATTGAAAATTAATTTGGTGATAATAGTTATTATTTCAAAATTTTTCATGAATTATGGATTAATTGTCTCGATAATTAAATTGGTGTGTATTAGAATTTATTCCGCATTTTTTAGGAATTTCGGATATTTTGGAGATTTATCAAAATTTTAAGGTAATTTAGACTAGGAAAAATATTGAAATAGGAGACAAATAGAAGTGTGACAATTGTATTAGAAATTAATTAACAAATAGAAAAATTATGGAGTGACAAATGGATAAATTAATGTGTGACATGTGGATTTGGTAGTCTTACTAGAGGACACATGTAACACATGCATTGAAGACATGTGTCAAGACATAAAAGAGACACATAGTCATTAGAAAACATATTTTTGCAGATCGTCCTTTGATTTCACCGAAAACATTTAAAATTCCTTCTTGCTTTACCATCACCAAAACACCATCTTGCTCATTTATGTATATTGGCTTTTGGTTAATCTATCAAAGTTACACCTTAAAAAACAAAAGCTGGATCACTTTAGCCCATTTGAGGTTTTTAGTTGTCTCTCTCTCTATCTTTAGCTCTCTCCACCAAAAACTTGTTAATTTTGGAATTTTTGCTAAAGTGTGAAGTATAAACTAAGTAAGTCATGCTTTAAGTTTTATGATAGTGTAAATGACTTCTATTAAGGTTTTAATGTAAGTAAATGGATGCATGCGTGAATAGTGTATATTTTCATTCTTGTGGATTGATGCATGCATGAATGGTGTTGATGAATGTGTGGGTGGTGAAGGAAGAAGCAAATTTGGTGTTATTATTAACAAGATGAAGGATGGCAGTGGGTTGGAGCATGTTATATGCAATATTTTACAGAAAATACGTCTGTAGTTAGAACATAATTTGATATTTGAATATTCAAATTGTATGGAGATTGATTTAGAGTAAACTAGAGACATGGAACAATATTTTTCATGAAGAAATCGAAATTAAATTCTGTCTCTAAGAGTTTCAAATTTTAGTTTGAAGTTGACTTTGGGATTCTATCATGGTTTGGGAATATTCTGTAGTGTTTTTTGTATAACTCGCAGAATACTAAACCAAATTGCATGAAATTAGCTTCATTAGAAACTTAAGGTATAAAGGAACAATTTTTCAGAAGAATATTTTGCCTAAATCCTTTATATTCCTTGTCAAAATGACCCTGAAAGATTAACCCGAAGGTCTGTTTTAGGAAGAGCTGGAAGAAGTTGGAATAAAAGGTAGTGTGATCATGCTTATGCACGACCATACACAAGCACGATAGTGACATTAAGGGGTCATAAAGGGGTTTCATGATCATACACAAGCACGATTGTGACATTAGAGGATCAATTGGAAATGCACGATCGTGCATGAGCGCGATTGCATACAGTGAAGGCATACTGTTGTTTGACATTCCTCTCCATAAAAATATGTAGCCATCTGAACTCATTCGAGAAAGATTTGATTGATGAATTTAGGACAAAAATGAGGAAGTGAACTAAAACCTTTTCATTGAACATGCTTTGGTATTTTGAGTATATCTAGATCTGTAGACTTTTAAATAAGTTGATTCTTAATTCAAATTAAAGTAGAGTCATATGAATACAACTTTCTTGAAGAAGTCTAATTTTAATTATGTCTCTAAGCATTTCAAAATCTTGCTCAAAATTGAGTCTTGAATGAGGCTGTAGCACTACCCGCGATAGAAATCATGTCCTGTTGATATTGAATAAACTGTATTGATAGAAGCTGAATTAGATAAAGGTGTCTTCATAAAAGTTGTAGTTTTTTCTCTTAAATTTTAATTAGTATAACGTTTATAATTTTTGGATATGGTAATTAAGAGATATGAGTTGTACACTATCGAGGGGATGATTATGTACTAGCCAAAAGTTCAAATGTACATAGTCTATGGTATTGTGAGCATAACTCATAGAATACTGAATCAAATTGTACGATTTTGGTGTCATTCGAAACTTAAGACATAGGAGAACAATGTTCCGAAAGGAAGTGTTGCCAAATTACTTCGCTTTACTGATGATAATAATCATGCAAAGCAGACCCAAAAATATGTTTTTTGACAATTTTGGATTGTTAAATTGAATATTGATATATGAATGAATATTGTGACAAGAATAATGATAAGGAACTCGGAATTGTCATAAACATGAATTATACGTATTCAGTATACATGAATGTACATAAATAAATTCATATTTGTGCAAAATTGTGATATGTGTATGTATGATATGTTTTAGAGGAACACATTAAGCGACAGCATCCAAACATTGTCGGGACTTCAAGGCAATAAAGCGAAAAGGAGCATTTGTGAGTCAACCTAGATGATCTTCCTAGGATTGATTGATTTATTTAACTTCCAATTATTAAATTGTTTATGATCTATTTGTGAATTCTGGACTTGCATAGTTCGAGGAGTTTGATAGTTGGGAATGCATTGGAAGTGTTCTGCTTGTATCTGAAATTTGAATGACATATGTTGCAACTGAATTCTGAATACTCAACGAAAGTTGAATGTCAAACTGAGGTTCGATGAATATAAGAATTTGTCTGTGCATTATAAGTGAATGCTATTCATGGCATATTCTGTTATTGATGCAATTCATAAAATGCATGTTCAGATAAAGGCATTGTGATCACAGTAACCAGCCTGAAAGAACTTTAAGCTGATTATTTTGTACGTAAAGCTCTACTCTGTGATTTCTGTTTCTGATTGAGCCTAATGGGACAGCATCTATTTTGTAGCTGAAAGGCACTCTGTCACAAAAAATAATAAAGAATCCATATTCTCATATGATCTACATTTGTATATTTATGATTATGAAACATATGCTTGTGAATTATTTCTGAAGTTGTGATGTTACAGTGATAGGTCATGATAATGTGACTCATTGGGTTGTACAAATTCTGAAGGAAGGTATGTGAAGTGTATGGTATTTATTATGTCTTACTGTGATGTGAAATGTTGTGAATTTGATTGGATGTATGATATTTGTGTGTAACCTAACGTGAGATCATTAATGATGGTTCACTCATTGAGTGCGCAAAACTCATCCAAAATTGCAATATGGCTTTTTCAGGTTCAGAGAAGATATCCAGTTAAGCTAATTGACATATAGCCATTGAAATCAGTTATGGACTAAGGGTTGGGATCAATTTGCACCTACATATGTCTTCAATGATTTTAGTTTTGAATTATATTTCTGTCAATATTGTGCAATGCACGTGTGTAAATTTTAAATTATAATATCGATTGTGGTGAGTGATGTTTGTAATTGAAATGGACTCGAGTAACTAAAGGGATTTTGATGATATGTATAATGAGAGTTGTAGCTCCTGTGATTGAAAAATTTTATGAATAAAGTGGGCCCAATTTGATTATTGATTTTCACATACGAGTGTGATATTTTTTTTAAAAAAAACTTATACTGAGTTTCTTGTATTTGACTGTTTTAGCATGCCACCCTTACAGGGTTATGTACACGGACATCACTTAGGATGTCAGGTACGTGACTTGTGAGAGTGGGGTGCTACATTGTGGTATCAGAACCCAGATTTAGTATCTTACATGGGCATTTTTGAAAAATGTGTCTAGTTACATGCATTTTAGATATGACTTAGCATGTAGTGGAAACTGATCCCTAGTCTGAGTCACATTTACATGAGTCACACGCATGAGCATTCATTAAGTGTTTAAGCTGTTAGAAGCAATGAGAATGATGATCGGTCAAAATGTGAGAAATTGAAAGTTTGTGGATATCTAGAAATGAGAAATATTATATGGTTAGATATGACAGATAAAGAGCTAACACAATTGCATTGGGGGCTTTTACATGTGATAGTATATCCTCGAATGTGAAATAGATGTGAATACATTGTCATAGACTAATTAAGGAAAGTAGAAATATAAATATGAATGAAGAGATTTAAAGTGTAAAAGCCAAGTTGAAAGAAAATAAAATTTTCTGTGACCTTGAAAGGTTGAACTTGGACTTGAAAGGATTATTGGATAAATGTGATCAGATTTATGATTTAGCATAAGAATATGTCTGTCAAATTGAGATCGGAATTTCAGGATAATTATATATCTATAATTCCAAATTGATTGTACCCATATGTATGTATGACGATATAATGGTAATTAGAAGGTGAGATAATGATACCAATATATGTAAAAGTTGTCCAGGATAAGTTTTGTAAGGATATATCTGGTAATGGGGTCATCATGATAAGTAAGAATATTGAGCATATATGTATTATATGTGTGGAGATGATATAGGAAGCAATCTATGACTTATTAAATATGTGTTAGTCATAGTTCCCATAGTTCAAAGTCTAATATAAATTAGAGTAATACATGAAAGTTTTTGTAGTGATCAATTGGGGATAGATTGATATTTTTAATGATGTTACTACGTGTGATGTATTCGAGGAAAAAGAAGAAGGGCATGATCGTGGCATAGTCCCGTAGTCGAGGATAGGCACAAAAGGAGAAGTGTTGTCAAGAATCAAATGAGATTAAGGTATCCTGAGCATAAGTTATTAATTAGTGAATTGTCATAAATACATCTCTAGATAAGATATAATGATCTTGATGGTATATACCAAGGTATACGAGTAAATGAGTCTATTTAATGATTCACTGAGGTTTATTATAAAGAATATTATGATCATATAAGTTATGACAGAAATCGATCTTATTGAGATATTATAAATAGCTGAAATTCTTCTTAAGGTATTAAGAATGACTGATAAGCAATGATGAAAACAGTTGATTGATAAAGATTACATGAACAGTATAGATGCTAGTAGCAAGAAACCTTCTTTTGAAGAAGAATTTCACCAAATTATGTTAAGTAGACCAGATGGTTTACTTCTAAGAAAGAATGATGATGGAACAACTCGGAAATGAATATTGGAGTCCTGTTTATAACAGAGACTCAAGCATAAAAGGTAGAATATGCTACTAAGAGTTTATGCATTTTGTTTGATGTAAGGTATCCAACGATGTGAGTGGATTCTTGAATTTGAGGTAACACTATTGTTAATGTGAGGAGAACTCAGGTCCACACTATATTGTATGTAAATATGTACAGGAGATACAAATTAGATATGATGAATGTGTTACCAACATAGGAAGTTAAGATTGCAAATAAATTAAAATGTATGGAGAAACTAATATGAATGAATAGACATTAGAATAAGTCAATGTGAAATCAGAAGAAATCGATTGAAAGGAGAAAATCATCCAAGAAAAGAAGCCAATTTGAAAACCGAAAATAACATGAGATAATATTACCTCATTGAGGAATTAGTTACTTAAGTAATTACGAGTACTAATCATGAGCACAAAGAGTTTTGGCTATATCTATGTGAGTTAATAATGCCCCCGACAGTATTATGGCATTAAAGAATAAAGTGCCGAAATTGTATTAGGATCAATTAGTGACTGTGATCATAGATGATATATTGAATGTATTCAAAATGTTGAGAAAAATATTTTTAATAGTTAAGGAAATCTTACATATTATGAAGGTAGAAACAATTATATGCCAAGTTTAATAAGAGTCAACCTTAACTTGATCAATAAAAAAGAAGTTTTAAGGAATTATAATACCGATGTTAATCATATCGTTTGGTTTTGGAGATTATGTAATATATAATGAGGATTTTACACTAGAGATTAAGATGCAATATGTTGCAACAAAATAAATTGATTTTGTATGCATAGAGACAAGTAAAGTCTTATGCGTTGATTATTTAATACATGATTTGAAACTTGCTGCAATATTTATGCAGTGAAACATTTTGGATCTATATATATAAATAAATATACAAATGATTAAAGTTTGAGGTAATTATTAAGTTTGAAAGAATTGAATACGAGACTGAGACAACGGATAGAAGTACTGAAGGATTATGATTGTACAAGCGAGTACTATCCTCGTAAAGCTAGTGTGTATTTGATGCTTGAACAGAAAATTCAATATAGGAATAGCAAAAATTCAGATATTGAGGTTACCAAACCTAATGCGATAAAGATTATAGAATGTCAAGTTGAATTTGGGGCAAAATGAAGAATGATTAATTACATTAAATTTTACAAGTAGTTTTGCATGAAAATATCAAAGTCTAAAGTGAGGATCCAGAAATGTAAATCTTATTAAGGAATTGAAAATGAATCTGAATTTTGAGTTTAGATAGGGAAAATGATACCTTGTGATTGAAATAAGAAGTATGTGCACACGATAAAGATGATTGAACAAAAGATGGTTAGAGTAAGCACAAATAACAACCTATGCTATACATCCTAGTAGGAATACGACAAAAGAACGTCTGACAGCTAAGGATGTAGAAATAAGTGACTACATATATGAGTTGCCAATAGTCTTAACTGTTAGAGATATGCTTAAAGCTTATATTTTGGAGTTCATAAACATGAGATCAATAGATAGTTTTATTTGATTTCAATCACAACAATCATTATCATAGTGATATCATTAGAATACTGTATGAGACGTTATACGACAAAAAGAGTCATTCCCCTTTACATTGAAATAAAAAGGGCCTAAAAATGGTGAAAGGCAAGAATTGATTATAGATACTGTCGAGAAGTGAAATGGATCTGTATTAGAAATTAAGTGATTAAAGAAAGACAGATGAATTAAGTAGATCAACACTAAAGATATGGAATATAATAAGATAGACATAAGAGTTAAATATATTAATACTAAAGAGATGCGAATTATTAAGTGAAAAAATGAAATGATTATGAGAGTGTGCTTAGGTTCAGTAAAAAGGGCAAGCTAAGCCCTAGGTACATTGGTCCTTATGAGATAATTGAAAGAATTAGGCCATTGGCTTATAAGTTAGCCTTACCTTCTGAAATGGCACAGATACATAATGTGTTTGGTGTGAGTATGTTTAGGAGATATCAGTCAGATCCAATTCATGTGATACCTACTCAGGAAATTAAAGTTTCCAGTGATCTGAGTTATGTTGAAGAACCAGTAAAGATAATTGTCTATCAGAATTAATAATTGAGAAATCGAGTAATTCCATTGGTGAAAGTGAAAGTCTTATGAAGAAATCACTCGATTGAGGAAGTAACTTGGAAAATGGAGGATCATATGAGGAGATAATATTCCCAACTATTAGAACAATCAGGTAAGAATTTCGAGGACAAAATTTCTTTTAGGAAGGGAGAGTTGTAACATCCTGTGACTTATGTTAAGGTTAAAATAGTGTTTATAAGATGATAACGAGAAATTAGGAAGCATAAATCATGCTTATGCATAAGGTGGCATACACACACACGAGAACATTGATTTTGGCATATTAATATCAATGTACATGCATTCATTGACATTTTTCGGGTATGATTGATTTATAAATATGATTAAAATACAAATTGTGGATTATTTATGTTGAAATTTTATTTGGTGATAATATTTATTATTTTATAATTTTTGGTAAATTATGGATTAATTGTCTTGATAATTAAATTGGTCTGTATTAGAATTTATTCTGCATTTTTAGAGAAATTTCAGATATTTTAGAGATTTATCAAAAATTAAGGTAATCTAGACTAGGAAAAATATTGAAATAGGATACAAATAGAAGTTTGACAATTGTATTAGAAATTAATTGACAAATGGACAAATTATGGAGTGACAAATGGATAAATTAATGTGTGACATGTGGACCAATAGTTAAGTGACATTTGGTAGCCTTACAGGGAGGACACATGTAACACATGCATTGGAGACATGTGTCAAGACATAAAAGAGACACCTAATCATTAGGAAACATGTTTCTGTATCTTTTCCTTTGGTTTCACCGAAAACATCTAAACTTCCTTCTTGTTTTATCATCACCGAAACACCATCTTGCTCATTTATGTATATTGACTTTTGGTTAATCTATCAACGTTACACCTTACAAAACAAAAGCTGAATCATTTCAGTCCATTTGAGGTTTTTAGTTGTCTCTCTCTCTAGCTTTGGCTCTCTCCATCGAAAACTTGTTAATTTCTGGAATTTTTGCTTAAGTGTGAAGTATAAACCAATTAAGTTATGCTTTAAGTTTTATGATAGTGTAAAGGACTTCTGTTAAGGTTTCAATCTTTGTAAATGGATGCATATGTGAATGATGTTTATTTTTATACTTGTGGATTGATGCATGTGTGAATGGTGTTGATGCATGTGTAGGTGGTGAAGGAAGAAGCAAATTCGGTGTTATGATTAACAAAATGAAGGATGGTAGTGGGTTGGAGCATGTTATATGCAACATTTTACTAAACAAACATCTGTATTTAGAACATAACTTGATATGTAAATATCTAAATTGGATGAGTTTGATTTAGAGTAAACAAGAGACATAGGGCTACATTTTTCATGAAGAAATCAAACTTGAATTCTATCTCTAAGAGTTTCAAATTTTAGCTTGAAGTTGACTTTGCAATTCTGTCGTGGTTTGGGAATAGTCTGTAGTATTTTTAGTATAACTTGCAGAATACTAAACCAAATGGCATGAAATTAACTTCATTAGAAACTTAAGGTATAAAGGAACAATTTTTCAGAAGAATTTTTTGCCTAATCCTTCATATTCCTTGTAAAAATGACCATAAAAGATTGACCCGAAGGTCTATTTTGGGAAGAGTTAGAAGAAGTTGGAATAAAAGGTAGTGCATGATCGTGACTCTAAGGGGTCATGAATGTAACAACCCACTTCCGCTGGACCCAAACCCGATATCGATAGTGATATCCGAATCCGTGCCCCACGAGGGTGGTTTGCCACATCACTTAACAATTAAAAGTCAGTATAAATTTGTTTTTTAAAACACAACATAAAATACAGAAACTCAGTAACCAAAATGTTCCACTTTTTTTTATAACCATTTGATACAAAGCAATGAACTCAACAGACACTTTTATTAGTCGATTGGGCCCATTTCAAATTTCAAAATACAAACATTTCCAATTTCTCAAAATTATTACAAACTGTAATATTCGATTACAA